>APFE030568445.1:56477-154852 GCA_000404065.3 Pinus taeda
AGATGGAATCGAATATATTGTAAGAGCTCATAAACTCAAGAATAATTATACTCTCATAAACTCAGGGCAGATGAAAAGGATTGTAAATTCATGCAAGCAATTTTTACTAATGGTTGTAAATGAAAAGAAACCTGATAAAACCAATGTATTTGAGGGCTATGATGCTAAACAGCAAGCTGATTTAGAAAAAGTTGTTTTAGATTATGATATATTATTTCAAGAACCTAAAGGTATACCACCCAAAAGGGAAATTGTACATGATATTAATTTGCAGCAAGATGCTCCATTGCCTAACATCGGAATGTATAGGTTATCTGCTTTAGAGAATGCAGAGATCAAGAAGCAGGTATAGGAGTTGCTTGAGAAAGGGTTCATAAGACCAAGCACATCACCATGCGGATCTTCAATTGTGTTGGTTAGGAAGAAAGATGGTTCATGGAGGATGTGCATTGATTATCAAGAACTGAATAAAATAAGGATCAAGAATCGTTATCCCCTTCCTTGCATTGATGATCTATTGGATCAGTTGAAAGAAGTTGTTTACTTTTCCAAGTTGGACTTGCGTAGTGGTCACCATCAGGTCAGAGTAGTAGAGCAAGATGCATATAAGACTGCTTTCAAAACAAAGCAAGGGTTGTATGAATGGCTAGTTATGCCTTTTGGCTTAACTAATGCTCCTGCCACTTTCATGAAAGTTATGAATGATGTACTCAGGCCTTTTATTGATGATTTTGTAATTTTATATTTGGATGAAATTCTTGTTTTCAGTAAAACACGGGAAGAATATTTGAAGCATGTAAAGCAGAATCTAGATGTTTTGAAAAAAGAAAATCTCTATGTTAAATTATCAAAATGTGAATTTGGAAAAACATCTTTGAATTATTTGGGTCATATTGTAGGGGGTGTTGAATTGAAGATAGATCCCTCTAAGGTTGCAGTCATTGTAAACTGCCTAAACCCAAGTCTGCTACAGAAGTTAGAAGCTTCTTAGGAGAAACACAATATTGGAGAAAGTTTATTGCTAACTTTTCCTTAATTGCAACTCCCTTACATGCTTTAACGGGATTGAACAAGGTGTTTCAGTGGGGAGGCAAACAACAGAAAGCCTTCCACACCTTGAAAGAAAAAATTAGTACAACCCCAGTACTAGAATTTCCAAATCTATTACAACCATTTGAGATCGAAACAGATGCCAGTGACGATGCCATGGGAGCAGTGTTTTCTGCAACATGGTAAACCCATATGCTACCATTCTGAGACTTTTAATTCTACAGTAGTTAATTATCCTACATATGATAAAGAATTGTATGCATTAGTCTCGAGTGTGAAAAAGTGGAAACATTACTTAATGGGAAAATAAAAAATTATGCATACTGATCATCAATGACTTTAGTAGTTGCACTCACAAACTAAATTGTAGCAATCAAGACACTATAGGTGGATGGGTTTCCTACAACAGTTTCATTTAGTCATCAGATATAAAAAGGGCATACACAATAAAGTTACAAATATGTTGTCCAGACCAATTATAAATGCATCTACTATACTTAAGCATAACTCAGTGATGCATGAAAGCTATATTGAACAATATACTCAAGATATAGACTTTAAAGATGTATATGAAACTTTAAGTAATGGCAAAAAGGTAGAAGAATTGGATTAATATGTTAAAGACAAACTCTTATATCATTTGGGAAAGCTATGAATTCCACAAACTGAAAGAGTCAACATAATTAGGGAAGCACATACTTCTATGATATCAAGTCATTTTGGTGTAAGCAAAATGGTTGCACAGCTACAAAGATACTGCTATTGGCAAAAAATGCATGAAACAATTTCTAGATATGTTAAGGGATGTACCATGTGTGCTAAAAGTAAGCCCAGCAATAGAAAACTAGGCTTGTACACTCCACTAACAGTTCCTTCTCATCCTTGGGAAAGTGTTTCCATGGAATTTGTTGAGGGACTGCTAAAATCTAGAAAAGGTCATGGATATTTATATGTTCTTGTGGACAGGTTCAAAAAAATGTGTATTTTAATACCCTGTAATAAGCAAATTACAGCTGAACAAACAGTGAAGTTATTCTTTCAACATGTCTGGGTGCATTTTGGGTTACCCACTTCCATAATATTTGATCGAGACTCCTGATTTTTTGGGAAGTTTTGGTCAAGTGCGTGGGAATTAATGGACACCAGACTGAAGAAGAGCACAACCTTTCATCCACAAACAAATGGCCGAACAGAGGTAGTCAACAGGACAATGATCCAGTTGCTCAGGGGTTATTGCAGCAAGCATCCTAAGCTTTGGGATGAACATTCATGTTATGTGCAACATGCTTACAACTGTGCCAAACATTCTTCTACACAGAGATCTCCTTTTGAGACATGTTTTGGTTTTATACCAAGGTCTCCCTTGGATTTTGTCTTTGAAAAAGACATAGCGGTTGATGGACACAACGATGTGGACAAAGCAACCAGGTTCATTGAACAAATCCAAGAAATCCACCAGGCAGTGCAAGAACAAATGGAAAAGAGCCAAGCCAAGTACAAGGAAAGGCATGATAAACATCGGGTGGAGCACAACTTCCAAGTCGGTGATCAAGTTTGGTTGTATATCAGCAAGGACAGAATGCAAGGTGAGGGAAAGAAGCTGAAGCTAATAAGGTATGGGCCTTTTAAGGTACTTGAGAAAATTGGTGAGAATTCTTTCCGCCTTGATCTTCCAGCATACATACACATCTATTCAGTGGTAACTGTAGAAATCTTAAGACTGTTTGAACCTTCATTAATTGAAGACCACGAAGAGTAAAGTCAATTGCCTTCCATTGATGATATGTTGCCTAAATATCTCAATGAGTTGTAGGAAGATACAGTTCTGGACAGGAAGGTGAGAACCACGTGCAGAGGGGATGTTGAGTACATTAGGATCGGACTAAAAGGTTCAAAACCCAGCAGTGAAAAATGGATGGAGATTGGGCAAGTGAGGCAGTTGTATCCTCACTTGAGAAATGCTTGAAAGCCAACTTTTGGTGGTCCAAAAGCCTTTTTCAGTGGGAAGGTGTGATCCAAATGGATTCGAGAATGCTCTTTAAGTCTTCAAAACCTCTCAAAAATCATGCCAAAGGTCAAAATTATTACATAATCGAACCTTCACAAACAGCGGAAAACACAATTAGGAGCCAAAAACACATGAAAACAGAGTATTAGAGGTCTGAACAAGGGAATGCATAGTAGCCATCAGATCTAGCCGATCAATGGTCTAGATCTGATCGGCACATCGCAATCAGCGGGATCAACACAACCTACATAACACTTGCGATGACGACCGACAGAGTCAACTAGGACTGTCGATCAAGCGCCGAGATCGACGGCCCATGTTGCATTGCATGATCGCTATTGGAGATTACAAGAGCACTTACAACGACCCAGGGTTTCAGCGATGTGTGATTGCAATTAATTGCATCACAATATCGCAATCGGGGCTACACAGAGGAGCGGGCATGTACACATACACATCTGTGACCCGATGAACCAGACCCGACGGTTATATAAATAATATTTCATAAGATTTGAGATCCGAAGAAAAGACATTCTTAATATATTTTTCATATTTCGTTTATTAAACTAAATACAAGGGGTGAAGCGCCGATACGATAAGCCAAACTCGAAAGGGTTCCTTAAGGCTATTATGTATTATTTCAGATCCGCCATAAGCCATTTTAATGCATTTTTTGCAGTTTTAATGTATTTTTAAAAAATACACAGGAGTAAGGCCATTGCGATATGTGACAGTGACTTGTGGGCGGACCTAATATGAGTATAGACTAGATGTGAGGACTTTTGAATTCTGACCCATAGTGTTTCGGCGAAATTTCGCAGTTTGAATGTGTTTTCCTATGTTAACAGAAAACAACTGCGTTTTGGGATTTCGAAGGATTTCAAAGGCCGATGACCAATCCCGTTATAGTATAGGTGGCCACCATACCTAGGAGCATTTAGCAGTGATTGCTAATGCTCTGAATGGGATCTGAACGGACAGAGGTTGGGGAGACTGAAAGCCGAGAAGCTGAAACAAATAGGCATCACATTTTTGGCTTTAAAGCCATAGCAAATAGAAGACATAGCAAGCAGTTTTGAGATGGAGCTAAGACAGAGACAAAGAGTGATTCAGAGAGTCCGTGTACCCAAAGAAAGCTTGAGAGGTTCAAGAAAACTCTTATTGTTATATCTGTTGTGTATTGAGTCTCAAATTGAGCTCATGCTGTTGTAAAAACTCTGTTTGAAGACATAATAGAGAGGCCACCACTGAAGGCTAGACCAGGAGATGTAGCCCAGGAGTATTTGGTGAAATCCTTATTAAACTTGTTGTGTTTTTATGTGTTTGTCTGTTATAGTCTTTTACTGCTTCATAGTCTATGTATGTCACAATCTGATCGATCCATTGCATAAAATAACATAGGCACATCCAAGCACATGAGTCTGGAATACCTTATTAATTGTCTTAGATCTCATTATCAGATCAGTACCCATGTAAGACAAAATAAGCTAGAGACAACCTAACAAGAAAAAACACTATGATTCCGAAGTTGGGGTAAATACCAACTCGGAAACCTCTACTTGGTGCTTCTCAGTCACAATTGATGTCAAGCTTGGTACTGCATGATGATGTCCCCTAGCTGCTTGATGGTGTCTTTCTGATAGTGGACTCTTGCCTTCATAGCATACGGGTATATGGTCTTTGAACCTATGTTGAACTTATTCTGAAGCATGTGCAACATGTTGTTGACCATGACGGGAACACCAATGTACTTTTGCATGTTATGTGTGTTCAACTCCAAGTATTCCTTGGTGATCTCTTGTCTTAGCTTCTCCATGTACTCATCGATCTCTAGATGGACTTGGTTATTGTGTTTAGCATTGGTGAGGGAACCGTCATCTGTTCACTTTCTTCCTCCACTGCATTGGTGTTGTTTGCTCTATCATGGCAACTTTCCTTTGTTCTTCTTCTTGTTATTTCTTCTCTTACTGTTCTTTCCTCATCGACTCCCTTTCTTCCTTTGGTTCTTGTTCTGCATGTTGTGATCTTAGTTCTTCTACTTGCAGGATCTGCTTTTCCCTCTTCCTCTGCTTTGTTGTTTGTGTCCTCTACTTCCTTTTTCTTCTGCTACCAAAGTTGTTTGCATGAAGATTGAATCCTTTTTCACTTTGAAAATTCATTCTCCCTGTATTATGTCAGCAACTTCCTCTTTCCCTCATCTTGTACTGGATTTTTGCCTTCTACTACTGCTGTTGGACTTTCTTCCATGTTAGTGTTGAATACTTTTATATGAACAATTGAGTGTCCACATATGTTGGAATGTTAACTGACACTTGCTCAACCGATTCCTCAGTACTTATTTCAGTGGTATCTCTTGAAGAAGCTCTCTTTGGTGCCATGGTACAATGACTCCTGGAGAGAAGTGCTTTACGAGTGTGGTACCTGTGGGACAGAAAGGACACTCATGGAAAGCAAACATTAGCTCTTACAAATATAACTTCACAGAATGATCAAGTAGAAATCAAGGCATCTGATTAGAGGGATTACAAAATTTTGACTGCCATGGGTGACTCACTGACTATGGCACTGCGCACTGTGCAGTCCCAACAGTTAGTGTGGAAGCTTGATGAATGGAACTACATAATGTGAAATTCAGTCTCTTCCAAGGCTTGGGAGAGACTGCGCATTGCGTAGTCTCAATGGCCAAGCTGGGAGATCGGCTCCTCAAACTGTGCAGTTGGAGCTAGCGTAGGACAAGCTTTGTGAAATTTCAAAATCCAAGGTAGAGGCCTTGAGCTCCCAGATTGTGCAGTGCATGGAGTGAGGTGTGAGATACAGGTAAGGGAAGCGCATATCTACCCATGGGGAGTGTGAAAATCAAGCAAATTTGAAGGATGATGTGATGCTAGGTGAAAATATGACTAAGTGTTGATGCATGCATGTGAAACAAGTGCAAAAATTGATTGAACTGAAGGAAAAGAAAGCATGTGAAGAGAGTCGCCACAACAGAGATTGTTGGTGCAAAAATGGGAAAACTCACGCGACACTTGGAAAAGGAAATGTATAACTTGAAACAACACTTCTAGAAGCCAAAACAAGTTAAAATGCCATAAGTCATTCAAAGAAACAAGTGAAACAACACTCACACAAGCTAAGCAACAAAAAACGACAAAAAAGAGGCAAAAGATGATAAAAGAAAAAATCACATCGAAAAGTGATGACAATGTTATGAAGGCTCCCTGATCTCCCCAAGAATGCTAGAGTTTGATGATCAAATGTACAAATGAGCTCTAGAGGCATCCATTACATAGAATAAAGAAATTTGGAATTTATGACGTGCATGCCTGAGATCAAGGACAAAAGCGACACTTAGTAGAAACTTCTAGGGGTAGCAATGTGCCACCTTCATGAAACTAATAATAGATCCTTACTACTAGGGATGCTTCTTGCCTTTTTCCTTTTAGAGAAAACTACCATGCATAGCCCAGAGGGATTGCGCAGTTCTGGGAAGGATTGAGCAACTCGGTGGCTCATGCACTAAGCAACTTCCGAGGAAGAAGCTTCTGTGCAATTTCTAGGTTGAGAGGCTCTGGGCTTCCTCTCATCCTATGCACAGTTTCTCAGATGAGGATAGGTTTTCAGCTGGATCTGTGCAATTCTAGAGCTGAAGGATCATTGTTAGCTTGGATTGCACCATTCCTGAGAGCAAGGCTAGTTTCCCTCAAGGATTGTGTAGTTCACTAAGGAAAGCCTGGAACTGGGTTGAAACCAAGTCAATAGATCGACTTGTGGGTTAGATAGTAAAACAAGTAAGAAAACACAAGCCATAATGCAAAATATAAAGCTCCATCAAAGCACAAGTACTTGGGTAAGTGCAAGATGAGTTGTTGTGATTTAGGAGGGAGGCTCCAAAATGAAGCATAGGAAAAATTTTGGAGGGTGGTTGTAGCCGCTAAAACATTGGAGGCATACTAGTAGAACTTTATCTCTCTGTATGGACCTTTTCTAGTGTAAAGCGAGTCTAACTCTTCCACAAGTATTGTTCGATTCTTTAATCGTCATAGCTTCTTCAATAATTTGAGTTAAATATGTACTCTCTACCATTCTCTTTATCGAAAACACACATACCAAGCCAAGTCAACTGAGTTGTTTCGATTGGGGATGAGGGGTATATTGATGCACAAGTAATATAGATGTTAGATTTTTAGTTTCATCTTTGGTGTTTCTCCGCTTCCAGCAGGCCTGGACAGTACCTCTGCAGAGTCACTTCAGGAACACAAGAATTGCTCCACTGTCAGCAAGACTTGAAAGTACCTTGGTGGAGTTACTTTCTCAACCTCTCTACTCAGGAAAACTCTCTTCTTTCGCCTTTATTTTTTTTTTTCATTCATTTTTCATTTTTCAAAGAACTGTGCATAGGCACTTATTTGTTTCATGAGGTGGAAGAGGGATCTCGACTTATTGAGAGAAAAATAGGTTTTCCCTTCAGAGAAGGATATTTATATATACCTATGACATACTTATTAAGTTTTCCCCCCTCACCTTACTCTACCTGACTGAGTTAACAAGGGTTAACATAAAATAGAAAACCAATTAGAGTAGGCAGAACTAGTTAAGAGTGCAAGTGTTGCGATTTCACCAAGGCTCACTTTGAAAAGAACATATTTTCCATCATGGTATCGTTGACTGGAAGAAGTGCAAGATCTTCATAAAGAGAGGTAATAGAAAAATAACCAAATGTTGAGTTGTACAAATCCTCTTGTATTTTACCCAACTTGTCTCAAGAAGCCAAACACAATTTCATGGGGAAACTAATCCTATGGGTGCACAAGCAAAGAAGCAAAGGAAATAAGTAAGACAAAACAAATCAGAGTAAGTAAAACAAAAGAGAAAAGAAAACACTACCCCTAATCCTAAGCTAAGTAGAGCATGGGCCAACTCACGGGAAGTGATATTTCCAATGCAGCCACCGACGTATTGGTTGACCCATGTAGGTGATGGCATGGTTGATGAGAAAGATATTCAAGCGTACCAATAGAAAAGAAATATAAAGAAATGAAAACCAAAACGTTTGGAGTTTGAGTACATCCACAAAAGAAAAAATTGAAAGCACATGAAAGTAAATCTACAGACATATCATGGTGTTGTGTCACATTGCATGTGGATGAAAATCATGTACACAACTTCAAACTAGGCAAACGAGAAAACATGAAGAAAGAAAAAAAATTATTTCACAATAGTCCTTGCCACATATGAATCCTCCAATGCATGAGAAATAGGATCATGTGATTCTAGAAGAGGATGCGAAATCTGTGAATTGGATTGATTTTCAATGTGAACATGAGAGTGATAAGGAGCATGGGGAGATTCAACAGATTTCTGATCGGAAGTGGAACTTAACTCAAGGCTATGAGGACCTGACATAATCGTTAGCTCGGGCTAAAATGTCTTGATAACCTGAAGAGTTTCCACTTCATCAAAAGATGGATCATCAAAAACCAATGGCTTAGAAATATCAACAACAAGAGAATCAAAATCGTGATTAGATGAATGAATGATAATATCACAACAACCATGATCATAAAATTCAAGATGATGAACAACGAAATCCTCATGATCTAACGAATCACAAAGAGGGGATGATGAAAAGAGAGAAATTTCACCCTCTGCATTTTTGGAAAGGTAAGATGAGAGATTGGGTGGATCCAGGGAGATATATTTGTCCTCTTCACAATCAAATGAAAGACTAGCATCCCACGTGTTCTGTGAATGATCAAAAATGGAAACATCTAGAAATGGATTTTGATAAGATGGAACAAAAATAGCAGAATTGTGACAAAGGTTAGGATTAAGTAGACGAGGTGTGGATAGAAGGTGGGTGTCCTTCACCATAGATTCTTATTTAGACTCCCACACATGCTCACCAAAAATGATAACACAGGTTGGTTGTTCCACACCAACTCCATCCTGAATTTGGTCCTCGTGAACATCACATGTGAGATCCTAAAAGGATGAACATAACATACCAAAATCCATAGGATCAAAGGAACCAAAGGGTAGAGGTTGAGGAGATAAGACCACATGACAACCATCAAGCTTGTAGTCCAAATCTATGTATAAATCTTGAGAAGGTGGGGTAGGAGGAGATCGTGATAGATCAACAGGTGGATTCTCAACTTCTTCCACCTCAACCTGCAGAGATAGAGCTATTTTATGAGAAGGAGAAAAGGGTCACTTGGGACAATAACCTTGTCCGTCTCATATTTAGAAAATCTAACACCAAGGTATGTAGGGAGAGGTTCAAAAGATTCTAACTCATGTATATTCTCAGAAATGTGAACAAGACACTGAAATATTTCCTCCAAAAATTTCCAATCAACTTCATCTTTAGGAAATTCATATCAGTAATGAAGAAAACGATTGTGAAAATACGCAATTCATTTGTCAGGTGCTTTTCGCAATTTTAAAATCCTTTGATTGAGTGATTTACGGTCATAAAAGATGAAATCACGACTTATTCTATGATCATGTTGTTGAAAGAGTGTATAGAGGCTACGAGAAATGTGTGACACCATTGCTTAACATGCCCTTAGAACGTGTAAGCGAACAACCCACACGCAATGTCATCTGAGGGGACTTCATTCCTGTCACAGAAACCCAAAAAGGAAATTGTGTGGATTAACAAGGATTCTCCACTTTCGCCATCAAATTTGAGTTATGAAAAGTCATCTATAACATCCACTGGTGCATTGAAATCATGAGCGTGAGAAAAACATGACAGGGTTGAAATTAGGATATAATTCATGAATGATGTGAAAAAATTCAAAACAAACTTCAAGGTCTAAGCTTGTCATAAATGTTGATGGTGCTTGAATTGTCAACATTCAGGGGATATTCTCGGTAAGAAGTCCCAACTAGACCTTAGACCATTTGGAGTAGGATTCCTAGTAGTGTGTGGTAGTGTAATGCCTTGACCGCAGTAGCGCGCAGAGATAAGTGTGATAATTTTGGGTTGAAACAAGCGTGTGACCTTGCAGTGAGTCAATTGAGATGCATGGGGGTTCTAACACATGAAGGGGAAAAGTAAGTGTGCCCCTTAGGAGCCTATAATAGTATGCAACCCAAAAGGAACACTCGAGCGGAATGAAATCACAAGCTAAAATGTGGAATAGTCCACAAAACAAAGTGATGGGTTAATCCAACATCATGCATTCAACAAGATTCATAAAATTTCATACAAAGTAGTTCATAAGCAAATGTGTGAGTTAAACAACATACATTGCTAAAGAAACCAGAATAGTCCAACTACAATAACAATATATGCATGAAAGCGTGCTAGTTTATTATTATTTTTATAAGTGAAAGTTCCATCCATACATACACCATTGATAGCCACTAGCCCCAATAGTGGAACATTACAGTCAATAACTACTACTTCTCCAAATAATTATAGTCGCTCTACATTGTGGAGAAGCCAAGGTTCATCACAAAACTCCCAAGCCTTCTCTAAGCCCAAGCCTAGCCAAAATCTTGGCTCCCACAAGCCTGTTCTATGAGTTATGATGTTCTATTTATAAAAAAGGGTGGGGTGACCCTTGACATTCTCTTTTTTTACTCTTTGACTACCATCATGACTCTTCAACTTCCTTACAAGCAACTCATCACATAACGTGATGACCTTTCACATTCCACTAATGACACTTGGAATTTCATTTACAACATATTTACAAATAATATTATATTTTCCACATGTACCCATGTAAGACAAAATAGGCTAGAGAAAACCTAACAAGACAAAACACTATGATTTCCAATTTTGGGGAAAGACCAACTTGTCAACCTCCACTTGGTGCTTCTTGGTCACATAATGATGCCAAGCTTGGTATTGTATGATGATGTCCCCAAAATACTTTATGGTGTCTTTCTAATAGCAGAATTTTTCCTTCATAGCATACGAGTATATGGTCTTGGAACATGTGTCCAACTCATTATGAAGCATGTGCGATATGGTGTTGACCATGATGAGACCATCAATGTACTTCTGCATGTTTAGTGCGCTCAACTCTAAGTCTTCCCTGGTGACCTCTCGTCTTAGCTGCTCCATGTACTCATTGATCTCTAGTTGGACTTGGTTCTTTTGTTTAGGATCGGTGAGGGAACCTACATCTATTCACTTTCTTCCTCAGATGCTGGTTGTTACGACTGATCAACCTATATTGGCGTTGTTTGCTCTGTCATGGCGCCTTGCCTTTGTTCTTCTTCCTATTTTTGCTTATCTTCCTATTCTTTCCTCCTCAAGTCTCGTTCTTCCTTTGGTTCTTGTTCTGCTTGCTGCAATATCATTTCTGCTACCTGCAAGCTTTGCATTTCTCTCATCCTCTTCTCTGATGTCTGTGTCCTCTGCTTCATTTTTCCTCTACTTCCAAAGCTATCTGCATAAAGATTGAATCTGCTTTCACTCTACAACTTCATTCTCCCTGTATTGTGTCAACAACTTCCTCTTTTCTTGGTCTCGTATTGGATTTCTGCCTTCGGCTACTGCTACTGGACTTGCTGCCATGTTAGTGTGGACTCCTTTTCTATGAAAAATTGAGTGTCCCCATATATTGGAAAGTTAACTGACGCTTGCTCAACTGCTTGCCCAGTACTGCTTGCAATGGTATCTCTTGAAGAAGCTCTCTTTGGTGCCATGGTATAATGACTGCTGGAGAGAAGTGCTTCACAAGTATAGTACCTATGGGATAGAAATGACACTCATGGAAAAAAAAAATTAGCTCTTACAAATCTAACTTCACAACATGACCAAGAAGCAATCAAGGCATCTATTGAGAGGGATTGTGAAATTTTGACTGACAGGGGTGATTGACTGACTGTGGAACTGAGCACTATGCATTCCCAATAGTTAGTTTAGAAGCTTGATGACTAGAACTACGAATGCGCAGTTCAGTCTGGGCTAGGGCCTAGGAGAGATTGCGCATTGCATAGTCCTAGTGGTCAATCTGGGAGACTGGCTCCTAGAACTATGTAGTGCATAGTTCGAACCAAGCCAAGATAGGCTCTACATAATTCCAAAAGCTAAGACAGAGGCCTTGAGCTCCCAGATTGCGTAGTACATATAGTGAGGTGTGAGATCCAGGCAAGGGGAGGCCATATATTCCCATGGGGAGTGTGAAAATCAAGCAGATCTGAAGGATGATGTGATGCTAGGTAAATATTTGACTAAGTGTTGATGCATGCATGTGAAACAAGTGCATAAATTGATTGAACTAAAGGAAAACGAAGCATGTGAAGAGAGTCACCACAACGATGACCATTGGGGAAAAATGGGAAATCTCAAGCGACACTTGGAAATTCAATCTATAACTTGAAACAACACTTCTACAAGCTAAAACAAGTTAAAACGCCAACCGTCATTCAAAGAAAAAAGTAAAACAACACTCACACAAGCTAAGCAACAAAAAGCGAGAGAAAAGTGGCAAAAGACAATAAAAGCAAAACTCACCCCAAAAAGCAATGGCAATGTTCTGAAGTCTCCTTGATCTCCTTAGGAATTCTAGATATTGATGACTGAATGTACAAATGAGCTCTAGAAGCATCCATTACATAGAATTGAACAAATTGGAATTTATGACACGCATGTCAGAGATCAAGGACAAAAGCGATACTTAGCAAAAACTTCTAAGGGTAGCAATGTGCCACCTTTGGGAAACTAATAGTAGATCCCTACTTATAAGGATTCCTTTTTCCTTGTCATGAAAACTGCCATGCATAGCCCAAAGATACTGTGCAGTTCCTGAAAGGACTGGGAAACTCACTCGCTCATGCACTGAGCAGTTTCTAAGGAAGAAGCTTCTTCACAATTTATGGATTGATTGGCTTTGTGCTGCCTCTCTTTCTCTGTGCAATTTCCCAGTTGAGGATAGGCTTTCAGCTAGTTCTGTGCAATTCCAGATTTGAAGGCTCATTGTTAGCTTGGACTGTGCAATTCCTGAGGGCAAGGTTGGTTGCCCTCAAGTTTTGTGCAGTTCACTAAGGTAAGCCTGGAACCGGGTTGAAACCAAGCCAAGAGATCGACTTGTGGGTTATATAGTAAAACAAGTAAGAAAACACAACCTGTGATGTAAAATATAAAGCTCCATTAAAGCACAAGTACCTGGGTCCGTGCAAGATTGTTGTGATTTAGGAGGGAGGCTCCAAAATGAAGCACAGGAAAATTTTTCTAACTGGTCTAATCCTCTATAGGATCTCAAAAGGTCCACAATACCGAGGTGCCATCTTCGCACATGATCCAATCCTTAAGGATCTCCTCCTGGGCTTGATGTGCAAGTACACATGCTCCCCAACCTTAAATTGCTTGAATGCTCTATGTTGATTTTCATAACTCTTCTGCTTTTCCTACGTTTCGTTTAAATTCTTCTTCATAACCTCCATCTCTTTCTCCATATCAACCAACATACTCGGTCCAATGAACACTTTTTTCACTGGATGCCTCCAACTAATAAGAGTATTACAACTCTTCCCATAAAGAACCTCAAATGGACTCCTCCTTAAGGATTCCCGATACCCATTATTATATGCAAACTTCACTAGTGGAAGATACTCCTCCCACTTCTATTGCTAATGCATGACATGCATCCTCAATATATCCTCAAGAATCTTGTTAAATCTCTTTGTCTTTCCATCTATATGTAGATGATAATTTGTATTGAAAGATAACTCTATCCCCAAGCCTACAAACAACTCCTTCCAAAACCTAGAAGTGATCTTCGTATCTTTGTCTGATATGATCTTCTTGGGAACACCATGCATCTCACTATATCCTCGATGAGGAATTGAGCTACCTCACTAGATGAATCAGTAGACTTCACCGTAATGAAGTGACCTACCTTGCTCAACCTATCAACCACAACCATGATGGAATCATGCTACTTCAATGTCCTTGAAAATCATGTAATGATGTCCATGGAAATGACCTCCCATTTCCACTCTAGAATCAAAATAAGTTGCAACAAACTAGGTTGGTGATTACACCCCGCTTTCACCTACTGACAATACAAACATCTTGTGACAAAATCAACCACTTCTTTCTTCCACTTTGGCCAATAATAGAACTTCTTAACAATTTTCAAAGACTTCTGTTATCCCAAGTGGCCTGAATATGGCTTGACATGAAACACCCTCAAGATAGGCTTCTTGATCTCATTGTTATCTGGCACATAAATCTTGTTCCTGAATCTGACCAAGCCATCTTTCGTGAGGTGTTACTCCTAATCCCTATCACCTTCGCACTGTTTCTACAATACCTACTTCAACCAATGGTACCTCTCATCATGTTGCCCTTTATGCAAGATCCGCCCTTGTAAATCTAACTATAAGAGATCACGACTGAAATATGATTCACCTGAAATATTCCATTGGGAACATCCTCAACCTTGTTCTCCTTGCCCATAATGTACCTAATCTCAAAGTCAAACTCACTAAGGGTAGCCAACCATCTAACTTTCCCAAAATTCATATTGAGTTGGTGAAACAAATAACTCAGCCCACTATGATCACTCATCAATATGAACCTCCTACCAAGAAGATAATGTCTCCACATCTTTGATGCATGAATAATAACTGCCAACTCAAGATCATGAGTCACATAGCTCATTCATCTTCCTTGTCTCATAGCATACCACTTGCCCTTCTACATGAGGAATCCACAAATTCCTTCTTTGCAAGAATTTTCACATACCACAAACTCCTTATCAGGATATGAAATATTCAAGATTAGAGCATTTGTAAGAAAAATATTCAACTTCTCAAAACTAGATGCTTACTCCTCAGTCCATTCAAACTTCTTCCCTTTCCTATGCAAAGATGTAATACGATAACCAATCTGTGAGAAGTTTCTAATGAACCTCCTATAATAACATACTAGTCCCATGAATGATCTAATCTCATCCACATTCCTAGCAGTTGACCACTCCATGATAGCTTTAATATTTTCTAGGCCCACTATTATCCCTTCCTTGGAAACAACATGTCGCAAATAATGAATCTGAGAATGAAAAAAACTACACTTGTTGAACTTGGCATACAAATGATGCTCTCTCAACAATCTCAACGTTGTTGCTAGGTTCTCTACATGCTCTTCCTCGTTCTTGGAGTATATCAATATATCATTAATAAACATTATCACAAACTTATCCAGGTAAGGACACAACACATTATTCATCAAGCAAATAAAAGTGGCTGGAGCATTAGTAACATCAAACAGAACCACCACAAAATCACAATGCCCATACCTAGTATAGAATTCAGTTTTGTAGATGTCTTATTCTTTGATGCACACCTGACGATATCCTAATCTCAAATCAATCTTTGAGAATATGGTTTCTCCCTTTAGCTGATTAAATAAGTCATTGATATGTGGCAATGGATATTTGTTCTTGATAGTCACCTTGTTCAACTACCTATAATCAATGCACAATATGAGATTATCATGCTTCTTCTTTACAAACAATATTGTTGCACCCCTAGGCGACACACTTGGCCTTATGTATCATTTATCAAGCATCTCCTTAAGCTCCAACTTCAATTCCACCAACTCTAGAGTACTCATCTTTTATGGTGCCTTAGATGTTGGTGTTACTCCCGACATCAACTCAATGGAAAATTCCACTTCCCTATGAGGAGGAAACTCTATAATTTCTGTTAGAAAGACATCATGAAATGGTTGTAAAACATGATACCTCTTCATAACTTCATCATCCTCAACATCATTCCCTTTGTCACTAGAAATATGAACAACAAAAAATACACACCCTTTCCGCTACACTTTGCCTGCATAGTTATAATCATTCTCAATGATATAGGCTTCTTCTTTCCCTACAAGACTCTCTTTCCCCCTCATCATCTAGGCACTCAGCAACCTTATCATAGCAGTCCAATTTAGTCCTATGAATGAAAAATCAATTCATGCCTAAAAACATACTATATGATCCCAAAGGAAACACATTTAGTTGTAATGTTGTAAGCATACCATTCAACTCAAATGCACAATATCTCACCTAATGATGAAGTCTTCTCTTGGTCCCTATAGCCAACTGCACCAACCAAGATTTTGCATGCACTTATTTATTCAAGAAGACTTATCCACCAGGTCAGAACTTCTATAACTATACCAAATATAGGATCAATCAAAATGGAAACAACTTGAGCACAAAGCTTACCTTCGATCTCAATAATGGATGCCTAAAGATCAACCTGCTTGTTATCCACTATTGCATAAATCTAAGGGATACTCTGACCAACATCCCCAACTGTCTGTGCCTCCTGAGCACTATAAATCTGATGCCTGCCACTCTAGTGCGGTGGAAACTCACACCTGCGATGCTATCCACCACAAGTCCAACATCTCAAAATCTTCCTGCTATTTCCCTTATCATGCTCCTCAAGCTAAAATCCATGTCCTCTGCCAACAACATTGAACTTCTTATAAGGTGCCACATTCTCCTTTTCACCTACATCTTGAGGTCTTCCTTGCTTAAGAGTCCACTTTCCTTTAATATTCTCATTACCTTTCCAATCCTGCTTAAGCTCAGACTCGTAATTAGACTACTCATAACAATACTTCATCTTCCTGATGACTTCCTCCAATGACTGAGGTTCATCATACTCAATCCGATATTTAAATGCTAAAGGAAATCCATTGATGAACCTTTGGACCTTTATCTTCGCATCCTTGAGGTAGGGTACATGCCTCTACATCTCTAGGAACTTTGTCATATACTCTTCATCCGTCATGGAACCCATCTTCAACTCATAAAACTCCTTGGCATTTCCATCATAATATCTTTCTGACAAGTACTTCTTCCTAAAGAGTCTTATAAACTCATGCCAACTCAACTCCTTTACCCTAATGCCTCTGACACACTTCACATATTCCCACAAAATATATGCTTTTCCCTTGAGACTAAAGATCATTATCTTGGCTTTCATATTCTCTAAATAATCATCCAATCTAAAGAACTTCTTCATGGCAAGTAGCCATGCTTTTATATCCTCCAGTTTCTTCACATCACCATCAAAAGTAGGAGACTTTTCTTTCTTGAACTCCTCTAGAAAATATTACTTCTCACTCCTCCTATAATAATGTTGGTAATAATGACAATGACGTCTCTTAGAACTAGAGCTAGAATAAAGTCCATGAGTGCTAGTTCGCATGTCAGGTGTATCTAAATATCTTCCACCTCTAACTATGTCATCCCTATCCAACTTGTATCTTGATCGAGACCTGCTACCACATGCCCCATTAGTCTTTTCCTCCTGTCCATGATTGATCCACAACTTTCCCTAATTTTACAAATATGAAAGACTCTGAAGGATGAACACATTAACCTTTGATTACTTTTCTTGAGCTTTAGAAATTCTTTCATGTTTCTCAATCAACCTACTATTATTTTCCTTACAAATTTTTACTTTTTCCTTCAAACTTCTTAGTGTATCTACTATATTAGGAGAATACTCTTCTCCTTGATGCTCAAATGACCTATCTCATTACGAAGAATTTACATTAGGCCTATAAGGGGAGTCACCTGAATTGTAATCAGTGATCTTTCACTTCATCTCTGATCTTCTATTTCCTTCAAACATGTCATGTTAGATAAACCAAATAGAGACATAATCAAAATCATACATCAATGTATTTCAGGGGAGGCTATCTCGTCTGCACAATCAATCCAGATTAGTACAATATAAGATTCACAAGCATATCAAATCATACATAAATAAGGTCATGATATCCATAGAAATAATTAGCTAACATGCATACATGATAAACTCATAAACAACTAACTTGCATTCATAACAATAACATCTACCCTGAGGTCTAGTGTTGCAACCTCACTCTGATACCACACTGTAACAACTCTTCCTACATTTACATACTTTTACAAACTCTACAAGGTAAAAATGAGTTGAGTGTCACTATGATATGATCCAACCTCCAAGTTCTGGTTATGGAAGTGGGGCCTACTAACCAACAACTTACAACCATCCCTCAGGGACTACATACCACCCATGAGCCTATAAACCACCCCAGGTGATGAATCCTTGAGCTAGAACTATTTTTCACAAGAGAAACACCCCAAATGCACCCTTGACACACTATGCATGTGGTTGGGAGGCTATAACCACAACCATAGGCCTGCATGCATACGGTTATGACCCAAATTCTTTAGTTTAGTGCATGTGGTCACAAGATCTATGCCACTTTTTCAGGAAAGCCTCCAAACCACTACCCATAAATGCCTATACATTTTTAGAATAATAAATAACATGATGACAAGGTTGACCATACAAAAATTGAACTAGATCTTTACCAGAACATCCCTAGTACATGATAAACATTTCCTCAAACACATGATAAACACATAAGCTATAGGTCATGAATGCATATCTGGTCATAAACTTCTGAAATTCATCTGAAAATCACTAAGAAGGCTCAATGTCCTCTCAAGCTATAACACTTGTTGGCCTATACATTCATCAAACAACTAGTAACTTATCGAATCATGAACAAGAGTCATAGTTAGAGAATATCATAAAACTAGGCATATAGCTAACATATATCTAGAATATAAACTATAACAAATCAGCCATAAGATCACCATAATAGCTAGTACAAGTGCTCATAGATCACAATATAAAAATAACTCATATTAAAATATGAAAATGCTAACTAAATCATGGATTTCCATGTACCACTCGACCATATATTGGGTTGAACCAAATCTCTCTTTAAACTAATCACCCTTGTTCCATATTCCAAGCATGAATGTGGGATCATATGGGTTAAACCAAAATAAAATCAACTAGGTCTTCCAGAGGCCACACCACCTCAACCCTCAACTACAATGATTTCACCTAACCAGTCTAGAGATCACTAATACCAAACCAGATTGGTCTCTATCCAAGTTGTCTAGGGTTCCAAGAATTAGTAACTCAACCCACAACCTCTAGGGAAACCAAGATGTTCAAGGCTCTAGAGAATTTGTCCTAATCCATAGGCTCCAAGGACTAGTAATTCAACCCACAACCTCTAGGGAGCCCAAGCTACTTCATGGCTCCAAAGAATGTGTTCCAACAACTCACAACCATAAGAAAGCTTAGAACCAATCAAAAAACCAAATGGGGAACCCACTACACCATGGATATCCAAGAAATGGAAAGGTAGGGATGAAACCATTGTCAATATAGACAAATATCCGTGCCAATAACAACGTATAACCAAGGAACCACATGATATACCATGGATCCAAAAACCAGCAAGGAGATCACACATGCAACCTGTTACCTGCAAAGTAATCCTGTTGTAGCTGATGATCCAACTATCTCCTTGTGCTTCCTTGTTTTCCTTTTCTTTCTTTCTCCAATCAAAGTGAATGCTATAATGCTCCAAGAATTATCTAAGTGTGTAAGAGTATGAGAGAATGAACAAGAGCTCAACTCAAGACTATCAAAAGGCTAGCCACTGATTCTACGATGTATTTTTATCATTGATGTCTCATTTTTCCTTTTATTTCCCTTGCATGAAAATTTGTGTTTCTTCATTTTCATTTTCTCCTATTTTCCTTTATTTTTCATAATTAAGTGCCATGTATTGTCTCTTTTCCTTTGCCAATTTCCATGGCCATTATTAATCCACAAGTGATGCCCACTAAAAGTTTTTCCCATCATTCAATTTGGAATACGTGTCCCATGACTTTGATCTTATTTTATTTACATGAAAAGTCAACTAGGGGTTCTTACAAACCCCTCCCCCTTGGGGAAACACTATCCTCAGTGTTCAATGATGCTTATAACCAGTAGAATATGCTACCCATGGAGCTTTATAACATAGTTCAATGCAATATTTACAATATACATATGCCTATATATGGCCTATATTGCCTATATATATATATATATATATATAATATATATATATATATATATATATAACACATATGTTCAACCAACAAATAAAGAAGGATGCAAGCCTGCATTTGATCAACCATCTCCCATGTAGCTTCATCAGGCCCAAAGTGCTTACACTGCACTTTAACCTGCTCGATTGCTCTATTCTGGAGCATGAGATGTTTCCACTGCAAAATGCACCATCGCTCGGCTAGAACGCTCGCTCTGGTTCCACTTGCAATACATACTAATCAATCATATGATCAATATATTGCACATATCTCTTAAATAATGAAATATGGAAAACATCATGCACTTTCACTATTGGCGATAGTGCAAATCTGTAGGCCATTGTTTCAATCCTCTCCACGTGATCCAGGCAACTCTAGAAAGGCTAAAAAATCAAAGTCTACAAATCTTAACAAAACACAATTCATAGATCTCGTTTTAATGAATCCAATGGCGTAAACATCACTCAAATCTGAGCGAGTATGACCAATGTATTGCAGTTTGAAATGGACATGACAAGGAGGGAAAGAGGTGCCTACATCATGATACACGGTACTCCGATTAGTAGATGGGATCCACGTCTTACATGGAAGCCAACTATAAGCCTACTAATCATGTGCACATGGCATCCAGTTATTGACTCCTTTGGTCCTACAAAAAAACCAACAATAATAATAATATTAAAAATCCATAAAAAAATATTATATTAAAAATACTCCATATAAAAACCAAAAATAAATAAATATGTATATATATGTGTTTTGGTTTGTTATGAAAAAACCATATATGGGGTCATGGTATATGGTCAAAACAAAATGGCAAGAGCTATATGAAACTAGCATAGCTCCCCATGCCACTAAAAGACAAAAAAACGTGGTCAAATGCCAAAAAGCATATAAAATATGGGTATCCAACGAATATTTGAAATGATTTATGGTGTTTATATATCAAAATTCCATTGGGTTAAAAATAAAAGTGGTTACCAACCATATATATAATATGGTTTCAACGATTGTTTAAAAATAACATAGCGCATATGACATCCACCCAAATTTAAAATTAAAAAACACAACAAATAACAAATGTGAGTTGTGAATAGCAATTGGGATGGTTTGAACTTGCACCCGGTGGAGAACTAGTGTTTTGACAACGAGAGCCAACTAATGAGCTAAGGGGTCAGACTTTGGTATGTCCGTCCACCCAGTTTTATATAAACCTATCCTTTTGCCATACGAACCATTGCGAGGTTGATGAGAGAGGAGCGTCAGTGCCAAGCATATGGAACTTTGGCAATGTTGGACCCAGTTAGTTCAAGCAAAATTTTGAGATAGATTCCAAAAGAATATTTGCAGGTATATTCCATCGAAAATTTTACAGAGGAATTTTTAGATTCTTTTGGCGCTGAATTTTGACATTGATGAAATTATGCCAAGTTTATATTCAGATTAACCAGAGTTTTTCTAGAACTCTAATGGTGTAGATAGCTTTATGATCTGAGCAACGAATTTTCTAGAGATAGAACGATGAAAGTGAAACCATGAAGGTGGAACCATGTCGCAGGGCTCTGCATGAAGTCTAAAAGATTCCACGAAGGCCAAATTTTGAAGGTGACATAAGTATGTTGAATTTATACTCATTTTTCTTGAGGAATTTAAAAGATTCCTTAGAGGCCCAAAATTGACAATTTCAGAACCAAGCCAATTTTATACTCATTTTTCTCAGTTTTTTGTTAGGAACACGATGATGTGATCAGATTCTTCATTTGAGTACCTGAATTCTAGTCAACTCATGAGAAGGAATCTTTGAGATTTCTGAGGGTCCAAATTTTGACCGAAGCAGAAAGGGGTCGAGTTTACAATCAATTTTCATGAATTTTTAGCAAGAATTCAATGTTGCAGTCCATTTATTTAGCGGAAGTGCATTTTCAGGCCATCCCGTAAGTGGTGGTATAAGGTGTCTTTTGTACATGCATGTAATTTGATTTCGCTGAAGATTAATGAAAGAGGCCTCTCCACATTGAGAAGGGCCCGGAGACGTAAACCACACTGAGTGAACTCCCTTATTAACTTGTTTGTGTCTTCGCTTCTCATGGCTGTCATTTATTTCCGCTTCTTTTATGTGTATGCATCTTATGGTTACACACACTTTTAAAATCAATTATGTATGCATCTTGGAAGTGAAAATATTTGGATCAAGTTGGGTATCAGAGCGAGTCTTTTGTTGATGTGAATTGCAAGTGTATGCTAACTAGGAAAAATCTCCAAAGAGGTGAAGGAAAACTTAAGTCCTTTGATCCAGGTGTGGGGAATGTAGCACAAATAAGGAAAATGGAAAATAAAGATGCTCAGCTGAAGGAAGAATGGAATTATCAGAAGGCCTTCTACGCCATGGCAAAAAAACTAGAGAAGAAGGAATGACTGGATGACCATGCCTCGGTGAATCATGAAGAAGGAGGAGAAGAGCCATCTAAACCTCCCTCTCCATCTTCCAGTGAAAGTTCTTCTTATTTCTCTTCTTGTCATACTAGAGGTAGAAAAACTCATAAAAATCCCTTTTTCAAGCTAGATGTCAAATTTGATCTGCCTATTTTTAGTCAAGAATCTAATGTAGAAAAGATAGATAACTGGATCAGGCAAGTTGAAATATATTGTCGCATCCAATGAATCAAAGAGGATGAAGCCAAGATCCAACTAGCATCCCTTCAATTGAGTGGCCCTACTCTCATATGGTGGGAAGGAAAGTTGTAGAAAGATGGTAAGAGTAGTTGAAAACTTCTTTCATCTTGGTCTTATTTAAGAGGACAGTTTTACCCATCGGGTTATAGATAGAAGGCCATGATGGAATACCAACATTTAAAACAAATTAAAGGTAAAAATGTTAAAATTTTTACAGAGGAGTTTAGGAAACAAGCATAATTTAGCATTGAATGTTCCATTAGACTCTCCTGAAATGTTAATGAAATGCATTAGCTCATTGCATGGTTATTTGCGTCATTCATTGTTATTATTTGAACCTAAAACTCTTGATGAAGCTAATGCGAAGGTTGTACATCTTGAAAGCATGGGGAAGCATAAGCAAGATGACCGCCCAAAGAGGCTAATAAAAAATAAGAGAAAAGAAGCAAAATCATCTTGTACTCATTGTGAGAAAGAAGGGCATGATGAGGAGCACTGCTGAAAATTGCATCCAGAATTGAGGCCAAAGAGGAACAACAAAAAAGAAAAGCAGAAGACAACTGCAACTATGCAACAAGACCAAGAATATGAATCAGAGGATGATGAGAAAATCACAACTACAGGATTTGCAGGTGTTGGACCAATTGACTTGGGATCAGAATTAGGTGATGAAATGAATATTGCATCTGTTGGGATTGCAGAAGATGGACCTATCAACTTGGGTTCCGATTTAGGCGATGAGACAAAGATTTCAGCAGATGTTGTGCCAAAAATAAGTAGCACACCAAATATTGCATGGCTCCAAGAACGCGAAGAGATCAACCAAGTATTCAGGCGGAGAATGTTGAACTAAGAAGACTCCTGCAAGAATAAGAGAAGCAGAAATAAAGGTTGCAACATTAGTTACAAGCCAAGGAGGATCCCTTGGAAAAGTTGCATCATAACACGCCTGAGGTAAAAAGTGATTCTTCAATTTCATGTTATTTTTATGATGATGATTTTGTTGCTTTTGAGAAACATAATATAGGAATTGGATCAAAATTGTTGAAAAAAATGGGGTATCAAGGAAGGGCCTCAACATTAATGGCTAGGGCATTGTGAATCCCATCATAGTGAAGGAATTGCCTTGTTATACAGGACTTGGATATGTCAAAAAGGAGGTTGGAGAATGATCCAAGGCAACCAATGACCAACCAACAACAGATGATGGGAGCACCTCATCATATTCCAGTGATAGTGAGGATTCCAAGGGAATTTATTAGAGGCACACCAAGAATAAGCATTCCAAGAAGGTATAGAAAGTTTGGAGGAGAAACAATCATTTTAGTCACTGCAACAATGATGGACATCAAAGAGCTACATGTCAAATACTCCATAACCAGAAAGAACCTATGAAGGAACCAACTAGTTGTCGAAATATGGCAACAAGAATATTCCAATTTAATTTGTCCTTGAATTAAATTGTGAATTAAAATCGAATTTAGTCTTAACATCTACTTGGAAATAATTAATTAATTTATTTTAAATTAATTAGTCGAAGAAATTCAAGTTAGAAGTCTTTCTGAAGTCATGCAAGAATTATCCCTTAAATTAAGGAGATAAGATTGAGTTATATTTGAGTTGTAATTAGTTAACTTAGTTTACTGAGTTAAGTCCAGTTAAATTAGTTCCAAACTGTTTGAGGAACTAATAGTGAGTTAACAGTCAATTGATGCATTAATGCACTCAACTAGTGCTACTCCAATTAATTGAAAATTCCCTCATCAGAAACTCATGCATGTCTATTATGAGAAAGACCCAGTTGAGATTAAAGTTCAAGGACAATGTACTATCAGTTGCATGTTTTTTTCTCATGGAGAAAATTCATGCATGCGGTCAAAGATTTATCCTTGAGGATTGCGCAGTTTTGAAATTGGTTTTTCACTTGGTAATAGGAGAATCATCCACAAGGAACAACTCAAGGAAATAGGAGCTTGGAGGGCAGAGAGAAAGGCTGGAGAGAAGCCAAGATTTCCTGTGAGCATCTGTGAGGATTGTACTGAGAGTTGGCTAGCTGTGAGAACTAAGACTTTGTATAATTCCTATGTATTTCCACCATGTATGATAATACAATAGTGTGGGGTTTTTAGCTGAGGTTTTCTCCAAAGTATTTTCATGTGTATTGTGCCATTGACTCTTCTTCTAGTTATATTGTTCAACTCGATCTTTAAGCTTCCACAAATTGATAGTAGAATTAGGTTATAGTATTCTACTTTGATTTATATTGCATTATCGGGTTAACCTACACAGATTTTCTACACTAGTGAAGATGCTCAACAAGAGAATCAACCACAGGGAGATGACCAATTCACTTTATTGAGTGAGACATGGTTTGATTAGATATAGTAGCTTGTTATGGTCATCTTATTGTAAATCATATGTTGTGAAATGATTGTAAAAGTGATTATGTGTTTTCAATCACTTATGAAAGAAGCATGATGATGTTTTTGGCCCTTTTTGTTGATAGTTGCGATATTAGTTTTTATTATGATGTAAACTTGACCAAAGATTGTGTGTTATAAACTCTTGGGAAGTATGGGGATTCTTGGGTCATAATTGGTCATGTAATTGAACATGTAGTTTGAAAATATTGTACTACATATTTGCTGAGGATGTAGGTGTCAGTTCATCACTTATGGCTCCAAAGTACAATGGCGAAGGAGAAGGAAGTGTGGCCTATTAGGCCGCTTGTTGTGCAGATAAGCGAGTACAATAGATTGCAGATTGTGTTCATGCTTTTGGAGGACCAAAATCTCCTCAATGTGGGGGTGATCTAAAAATGATCATATTAAAATTGATGTAGAATTGATTATGCCATTAATGAATTGATTATTAACTAGAAGTGCAGAAATCATGAGAAGTGAAGAGAAGAAGGACTTTGCGACAGTTTGGAAAACTTAATCAAGATGCAAAACAGAACTGAAAATGAAAATACACAACTATACTAGACAACAATATTGTTTATGGAGTTCGTCCCTGATGGACTACGTCTCCAGGTCCGCTTTCAAGATGGGTGACCGCTTTATTAGGAATGAATCCGAGGAGGTTGATTACATAGAAATTTGACCAAATGGAATGTGCTCGCAGGCACTTCTAGTTATTGTCAACAGAAAGCTCTCTGAACCAGCTTTCCAACGCATGTCTTGGTTCCCAATTCCGACTCCCAATGCTCTTGTTATACTGAAAACAAAACAGACTCTCTCTTGCAGAATCTGCATACAAAAACTCTAAAAACCTCCCTTTTGCTCTCCAATGAGCAAAACTGCCTTTTAAAGGTCTCCAAGTGCACTCGTACTCTCCTAACTAGATTGGAATGTATTGGTTGATCACTTGGAATTTGATTCCCCTTGGTCTTCTCCAAATTAGCCACCTAGGGTTTAGTTACATGGCATGTGGCGTAAAAATCTCACAAAATCATTTAAAAACCCAAAACCAAACTTTAGATTAGCGCTGACTGCTGGCGGTCAGGCTGGCAGTGTGGAAAGGTTGACCACGTATGTGATTAGGCGGATTGGTAGTCTTATCCCGGTGGCAATTCCGGCTAGCTGTGTGGCTACGTGCCATGCAACAGCTCTAGCCCCGATGGCCGCAGTCACCGTTGACTGCGCGGTCTATAATCCGCGGTTTTGCTAACCTCCAAACGACGCTCAAATGGTAACTGTTGCTACATGGTTCTGACACAGTTCTGATAACCCGGACAGCTAACCTCCCAGCTGTTCACATGGCCACTGCTTATCCCACGGTTCCGCTACGTCTCCGCGTGGTCTACAAATCGTGGCTTCACTTCTCATCACATGCCACAGTTCCCGACAGGGTCTCCGTTGATGGTTAGGGACTGTTGGTTTATTTAAATTGTTTTGTAATGTTTCTTATGTCATAGGCTGAGGGTTTATTAACATAGGTTTAGGTTTGTTTTTATGTATTTTGATTAATACATTGTATGACAATGTATTTTAAATACATAACATGAATGTGTAGTGTTTGAAATATGGGTTTAGGGACTAGGTTAAGGTGTTTAGCATAGGCTTAGGGTTTTGGTATAGGATTTTAGCATAGGATTTATTACATAGGACTAAGAGGTAGGATTAGGATTTTTAGGGTCTAGAATAAAAAATCCTGATTACAACTTTGTCACAATGCGACAATTATCCAATACACATCATCAACAAACGACGACACCATATTTTGCCATGACGACAACCCATACACATCATTGACAACTCGGATGATGCGTCTATGCCATTGACGACACTGATCATAACCAACACTGTCGATTTGTCGAGGCTGAACTGAAGTGACGACGACACTGAACAACACCCATATTCACTGATGACGTCACTTTGAACACTTGTGTAATCGAATTGACGGAGCCACTTGGATCACTCCTCTCCACTTGAAAGCTTTTGGAACACCAAAAGTTTGACTAATTAAATAGTCGATGAGGGTAGAACTCCCTCTCTTTCCACCCTGACTTGATGATGTACCAATACATTCGATCAATCACCTGCAAGTGATGACCCTAATGCTGACCATGGCAATTTTTGAACTGGTGACCTGTTCCACTCTTCTGCAGTATGTACAACTTGCAATGATGGTGAAACACCCTGTTATGAACATGGCGATTGACTTCTTTCCACAAGATACCATGAGTTAGTGATTCACAATCTTTGAAAACAGTCTCTACAGGATATTGTTCAATACCATTGACATGTATTAACAATCTATTTTGCGGAATGACAGAGACAATTAAAGACATTTTTGAGATCACTATTTCATGTTTCCATTGATTAGCACTTCCCATGATGCATAATCTGGATACTTTGACACTGCTTTTAGAAAGGCTTTGATATGAAAACAAAATTCTTGCTCTCCACTTGAAAAGAGGCTTCTAATGGCAACACAACACAAGATAAACTAAACACCAACTTTCCCCAATACTGATTTGTATCCCTGCAACTGTTAAGTTTCAAACTTAAACTGAATTGATTCATTCTGACATTAAGAAGAGGAGATTTAGGCATCAACTGTAATGCATGTTGTATTCCCTGTTTATCAGTAAGATGTTTGTTTCCTTTAAATAGAACTGAAGAAGTTTCTATCTCTTTGATCAAACTATCTTTAAACTAGGACTCATAACTTGAACATGATGTTTATTCCTTTACACATATGATTACAAATCTCTTATTTGAACTTATTAATTGCTTCATTTTATTAGAAACAACTGAATTCAATTGATTTTTGTTTTGATGTGCCCTGGCAATAAATTCAACCCCATTTTTCTTAAGGTGATATTTATTCTCTCTCCTGTAGAAGACTGCATCATGATCATAAAGATAAGGACTCCCTAAGACAACTCCACATATGTCTAATGGTACTGCATCTAATTCCACTTCATCAATGTAATTCCCTGTAATGGAAAATCTTAATTGACATTGCTTTGTGACCTTTATCTGATTTGATTTATTTAGCCATCTTAATGGGTAAGGCTTAGGATGTTTCCATGTCTCCAAAGCCAACTTCTTAACTAAATATTCAGACATGAAATTGGCCTGTGATCCATTCTCAAACATTGTGTCTATCTTCGTGTGCTTAGATGTTATCCTTATGTGAAACAATTCAACTCTTTTATTCTCATCTGAAAGACTGTTACTTAAAGATGCAATAGTACTCAGAAATTTTACATGTCAAAACTCTAGCATTTATCTTCATTTCATCACCTGAATCAGAACCTAGATCCTGCTGGATTGTTGCAGCTGCTTTCTTTTCATCCTTCTCCTTAAGGAACTTTTTGGGCTTAAGTTATGGATGAAGTTTCCAACACTTAGATTCCTCATGACCAACTCTCTGGTAATGAGTACAAGTAGGTCTTTCCTTATGAGCTAACGATGATTTCTTTCCTTTGTTCTTCCTCTTGTCTTTGGAATCTTTGGCTTCCAGCTCTTTGGATGATGGTGGTGAAAATTTGTATGGTTTTCCACCTGACTCAATATGAATGGCTTGAACACACACTTCATCAATATAGTTAGAGTTAAACATCAACAATGTATGCTGCAAAAATGAATATAAAATGCCGATATATTTTAACAAAGTTTCACGTGTATCTAATGAAATACCAAGTGCTAAGGCTTTCTTTTTGAAATCCTGAGTAAACTCCTGAACGCTCTGTCATTTATGCTGCTTCAAGTGCTGCCAATAAATAACAACTTGTTGCATGTATCCTAAAGGATAGAATTGCTTCTTAAGAGCTCTTAAAAACTTAGACCATGAAGAGATGACTTTACCGTTTTGCCTTACATCTATCTAAGTTTTACTTTCCCACCATATTAAAGTTGTTCCCCCCATTCTAACTGTAGCTAGTTGAATTTTCATTTTATCCTTAGTAATGTTCTGAATGTGACAATACACTTCTAACTGCTTAATCCAGTCATCTAGCTTTTCAGGATTCATTTCGCCATCATATATAGGTAACTCAAATTTAACATCAAGTTTCAAAAGGGATTATTTCTTAGGTTTCTTTTTTGTTTCATATTCTTCACTAGAAGATGAAGAAGAAGAAGAACAAGATGATGATGGAGATAATGGAGGTGAAGGTGGTTTATCAACTTTGCCTTTACCTTTATTGTTCTTTGATTTCTTTGAAGAAGAAGCTGCATCTCTCTTCTTCTTATCTTCGTACAGTTCACCCAACATCTGTTGCATATTCATGAACACTTGCTGAAACTGTTCAACGCTCCACTTAGTTTCTGGAATTTCACCTGCATCTGATCCTAACATGGTCGATTTATGAACGACTCTTTGTTTTCCAATCTCTGGATCAAACTCCTCTAGGATTCCTTCTCCACGTTGCGACTTTGATCTGGTTAACATTCAGTTGGCAAGTTCTGCAAAACTTTTGAAACCTTTAGCTCTGATACCAACTTGATCTAAAAACGATCATATTAAAACTGATGTAGAATTGATTATGCCATTAATGAATTGATTATTAACCGGAAGTGCAGAAATCGTGAGAAGTGAAGAGAAGAAGGACTTTGCGACAGTTTGGAAAAATTAATCAAGATGAAAAATAGAATTGAAAACAACAAATACACAGCTATACCAGATAGCAATATTGTTTATGGAGTTCGTCCCTGATGGACTACGTCTCCGGGTCTGCTTTCAAGATGGGCGACCGCTTTATTAGGAATGAATCCGAGGAGGTTTATTACATAGATATTTGACCAGACTGAATGTACTTGTAGGCACTTCTGGTTACTGTCAATAGAAAGCTCTCTGAACCAGCTTTCCAATGCCTATCCCGGTTCCCAATGCTGACTCCTGATGCTCCTGTTACACTAAAAACAAAACAATCTCTCTCTTGCAGAATCTGCATACAAAAACTCTAAAAACCTCCCTTTGCTCTCCAATGAGAAAAACTACCTTTTAAAGGCCTCCAAGTGCACTCGTACTCTCCTAACTGGATTGGAATGTACTAGCTGATCTCTTGGAATTTGATTCCCCTTGGTCTTCTCCAAATTAGCCACCTAGGGTTTAGTTACATGGCATTTGGCATAAAAATCTCAAAAAATCATTTAAAAACCCAAAAACAGAGTTTATATTAGCACTGACTGCTGGCGGTCAGGTTGGTGGTGCGGAAAGGCTGACCACGTATGTGAATAGGTGGACTGGCAGTCTTATCCCGGTGGCAATTCCGGCTAGCTGTGCGGCTACGTGCCATGTGACAGCTCTAGCCTGGACGGTCACGGTCTCTGTTGACTGCGCGGTCTATATTCCATGGTTTTGCTAACCTCCAAATGGTGTTCACATGGTAACTGTTGCTGCGTGGTTTTGACACTATTCTGATAACCCCGACGGCTAACCTCCCAGCTGTTCACATGGCCACTGCTTATCCCCGGTTTTGCTACGGTCTCCGCGTGGTCTACAAACCGTGGCTTCACTTCCCGTTCACATGCCATAGTTCCCGACATGGTCTCCACTGACGGGTAGGGATTGCTGGTTTATTTAAATTGTTTTGTAATGTTTTTTTGTCATAGGCCGAGGGTTTATTAACATAGGTTTAGGTTTGTTTTAATGTATTTTTATTAATACATTGTATGACAATGTATTTTAAATACATAACATGAATGTGTAGTACTTGAAATATGGGTTTAGGGACTAGGTTAAGGTGTTTAACATAGGATTAGGGTTTTGGTATAGGCTTTTTGCATAGGATTTAGTACGTAGGACTAAGAGGTAGGATTAGGATTTTTAGGGTCTAGAATAAAAAATCCCGATTACAACTTTGTCACAATGTGACAATTATCCAATACACATCATCGACAAATGCCGACACCAAACTTTGCCATGACAAAAACCCATACACATCGTTGACAACTTGGATGATGCATCTATGCCACCGACGACATTGATCATAACCAACATTGTCGACCTGTCGAGGTTTAACTGAAGTGATGACGACACTGAATGACACCCATATTCACTGATGACGACATTGAATGACACCCATATTCACTAATGACGACACTTCGAACACTTGTGTAATCGAATCGATGGAGCCACCTAGATCAGGGGGAATGATCCAGGTAGCTCCAGAAAGACTCAAAAAATAAAAGTCTACAAATCTCAGCAAAATCAAGTTCAAGTCATAGATCTATTCATTCTGAATCAAGTGGCACAAACATCATTCAAATCCGAATTAGTATGACCAACTTATTGTAGTTTGAAGTTAACAAGACATGCAAGGAAAGAGGAGTCCACATCATACCACAAAGTATCCCGATTAGTAGATGGGAGCCACGGATTACATGGCATCCAACTATAAGCCTACTAATCGTTTACACATGACATCCAATCATGGGTTCCTTTGGTCCTACAAAAGACCAAAAAATAATAACATTAAAATCCATAAAAGAAAAAAATTATTATATTAAAAATACCCCATATAAAAACCAAAAAATAAACGAATATATATATATATATATATAAAATATATAAATATATATATAAAATAAATATATAATATTATAAGATATATAGGATTGGTTTCCTAATGAAAAAACCATTTATGGGTCATGGTATATGGTCAAAACAAAGTGGTAAGAGCCATATGAAACTAGGGTAGCTTCTCATGCCACTAAAAGACAAAAACAAGTGGTCAAATGCCATAAACATATAAAATATGGGCATCCAATGAATATTTCAAAGGATTTATGGTGTTTATATATCAAAATTCCATTGCCTTAAAAATAAAGGTTGTTACCAACCATATATATAATATGGTTTCAATGATGGTTGAAAAATAACATAGTGCATATGACATCCACCCAAATTTAAATTAAAAAACACAACCAATAACAAATGTGCAACATTAATAATAGTGGGGTGGTTTGAACCTACACCTAGTGTAGAACTAGTGCTTTGACAACAACAGCCAACCAATGAGCCAAGGGGTCATACTTTGGTATGTTCGCATGCCCAATTTTATATAAACCTATCATTTTTGCCATACAAACCATCGCGGGGCGGAGGAGAGATAAGGAGCGTTAGCGCCGAGCCTGTGGAACTTTTCTAATGCTGGAACTGCACCAGCTCAGGCACGAATTTTGAGATAGATTCCAAGAGAATCTTTGTAGGAATATTCCATAGGGAATCTTATAGAGAAATCTTTCAATTCCCTTGGAGCTGAATTTCGATAGTTACAGAATTATGCCAAGCTTATACTTAGATTAACCAAAATTTAGCTAGGATTATGATGATGCAGAGGATTTTCTGATAAGAGTAGTGGATTTTCCAGAGACAAAATTATGAAGGAGGAACCATGAAGGTGGAACCATGATGCAGGAATCTGAATGGAATCTAAAAGATTCCTTGGATGCTAATTTTTGAAGGTGAAAGAAGTATGCGACTTTATACTCATTTTTCTCATTTTTTTGCAAGGAAACTGATGGTGTAATCAGTTTCCTCATCTAAGCAATACATTTTCATTCAATCTATAGAAAAGAATGGTTGTGGAATCTTGAGGAATCTAAAAGATTCCTTAGAGGCCCAAAATTGGCAGTTTCATAAGTAGGTTGACTTTATATTCATTTTTCTCAGTTTTCCGTGAGGAACATGATGATTTGATCAAATTATTCATTTGAGCATATGAATTCCAATCAACCCATGAGAAGGAATCTTTAGGGAATCTTTGAGATTTTTGGGGGTCCACATTTTGAACCAAGTAGAAAAGAGTCGAGTTTACAATATTATTTCATGATTTTTCGCTAGGAATTCAACGGTGCAGTCCATTTCTTCTGCAAAGCTGTGCATTTTAGGCCATCGCCGAAAGTGGAGGTATAAGTTGTCTTTTATACGTAATTTGATTTCACTGAAGATTAATGAAAGAGGCATCCCCACATTGAGAAAGGCTAGGAGACGTAACCCACAATGGATGAACTCCATTATCAACTTGTTTGTATATTCTCTTCTCATGGTTTTAGTTTATTTCCGCTTCTTTTATGTGTATGCATCTTATGGTTACATTCCCTTTTAAAAGAAATTTTGTATGCGTCTTTGAAGTGAAAAAGATTTGAATCAACAGAATCTCAAAAAACTCATAATATCGAGGTGCAATCTTGGCACATGATCCAATCCTCAAGGAGCTCCTCTTGGGTTTGATATGAAAGTACACATGCTCCTCAACTTGAAACTCCTTGAATGCTCTATATTGATTTGCATAAATCTTCTACCTATCTTATGATGCCTTTAAATTCATCTTAATAACCTACATCTCCTGCTCCATCTCATCCAACATATCTGGTCTAATGAACACTTTATTCACTGCATCAAACCAGCTTATAGGAGTATTACAACTCCGCCCATAAAGAGCCTCAAATGGACTCATCCTCAAGGATTCCTGATACCCACTATTATATTTAAACTCCACCATTGGAAGATACTCCTCCCACTTCCTCTATTGATGCATGGCATGCGTCTTCAATATATCCTTAAGAATCATGTTAAATCTCTTTGTTTGTCCATTTGTCTATGGATGATAAGTTGTACTAAAAGCTAACTCTATCCATAAGCCTGCAAACAAATCTGACCAAAACCTAGAAGTGAACTTGACATCTATGTATGATATGATATTCTTGGGAACACCATGCATCTCACTCTCTCCTTGATGAAGATCTAAGCTACCTTACTAGTTGAATTAGTATAATTCACTTGAATGAAGTGAGCTACCTTGCTCAATCTATCAACCACAACCATGATGGAATCATACTACTTCAATGTCAATGGAAATATTCCAATGAATGCCATAGAAATGACCTCCCATTTCCATTATATAATCATAATAGGTTGTAACAAACTAGATGGGTGCTTACACTGTATTTTCACCTGCTGACAATCTACACGTCTTGCGACAAACTCAACCACTTATTTCTTCATATTTAGCTAATAATAGAACTTCTTAACAACTGTCAAAGTCTTTTGGAATCCTGGGTTGATCCAAGTGGATACCTGCCTATTCCTCTTAGACCCTCACCATTGTTTCTTTAAGTTTTTCAGTTTCCTTAACTGTAGCATAATTTACTATTTTTGGCAATTTTTCAGGTCCTGAACTTCCGGAGCTGTTTTGCGGCCCTAAACGATGTTTTTTTTTGGAAAAATTCATCAAGCGATTAGGAAGGTAGTCACATCAATAGTTGTAGTCCTCAGAGAGATATTTCCATCGAGGTATCATACACATCAAACATAGATAATATGACCAAGTTACGACCCTGGGAATTTGGCTTCCCAACTAACCCCAACGGGGCCCATAAACTCTTGGTCTTACATCTCCTCGGGTTAGGGATTTGGCTGTTTAAGGTTTTATCTTATCGTTCAATAAAAAAAGGCCCTTGAGCCTCATTGTAACTCATTTCAGAGGTATGTAGCCACCACATCTCTTCTTAGAGATAAGCTACCATTGCTCGAGCTATCTTATTTCCATTCTATTTGTAAGCATAGTTAAGTGTTTTTTTGTTAATGAAATGAAGTGTTTTTATGTTGTGTCTCTGTGTTTATGAGTATATCTATAAGTTGTTGCATTCCTATTTAAGTTCAGATCAATGGTATTAGAGCGGGTATGCTCTTTCTCTGTTTTTCTTTGCATGTCCCCAATGAGGTCAAGGTCTAAGGAGTTAGGGCTCAATCTGGTTGAATCATTGCAGGGTCAGCCTCGCAAAACCCGACGACCTTCCATGGCGAAAGAAAATAAAGATGAGGGGGCAAGAGATCCTTTCAAAATGTTGCTTGAAGAAGACCTCGAGTGACAGAGGGACGCGATGATGGATAAATTTTCCGAGATCCTTCGAAGGCTACTCACAAGCAACGCATATTCATGCAACAGCAATTGTGGAGGTGCCACTCCTTTTAAGGTACAAGTTAACTTTGATATTCTGTATTTGAAGGCTTGATAGATGCATACAACATAGATAAATGGTTAAATCTATTGGAAGGATATTTTTAAGTTCATGACTTTTCCAATCGGGAAAAGATTACGTTTTCACTTGTCAAAGCCACCCCACATGTCAAGGACTGGTGGGAAACCTATTGTGAAAAAAAGGATGAGAGTGAACCCTCGTTGTTTTCAGCTGCACCCACCTAGAATTCTTTCCGAGATGCCATCAAGGAACAATATTTTCTGGTCGAGAGCTATGAAGATAAATACATAAAGTGGACCATGCTATGGTAGGGAAGGGACCAAGATGTGTCGGAGTTCACAAATACTGTCCATACCCTTCGCACGAAGGTGGGTATCAAGGATACTTAGTGGCATTTGGTGCTCAAGTATCACGACTATCTACAAAAGTACATCCAAGATGAGATGGAGTTCTTGGACATTTCCTCACTTTGCATGGTGTATCAGTATGTTGTAAAGATTAAGTAAAAGTTTAAACAGAAGAAGCGAGACTTTGGATCTGCGAATCCAAAGCAAGGAAAAGGCACCCCCAAACCACATAACAAGGGACAAAGCCAAGGTGGAGCTAACCATGACAACCCGACGAAGCCACAATCAAAGAACAACACCACGAAGACGAAGAAGGACACAGGAAAATGGTGTGAGTTCCATAAGCGCTCCACTCACAATACAAGTGTGTGTTAAGCCATGCAGTCACTGGTGGCTGAGATGAAGGATTTCAAATTACATGAAGGTTCCAACTCTGAATCAGAACCTGATAAGGGGACTAACAAATGGAAGCAGATCATTGATGCAGAACCCAATGCCAACGTGGCCACCACAAAGATCCATAAAATTGAGCCTGAAGATCCAGAGGAGGGGGAACACCTCTTCCACTCACAGATGTAGGTGAAAGGTTCTCTGCTACAGTTCATTGTCGACATCAGGATCCACAAGAACCTCATTTTAGCAGAAGTCATGAAGCGGTTGGGCCTAAAAACTACAACACATCCACAGTCGTACACCATCGGGTGGCTTCACCAAGGATGAGATCTTTATGTCAGCCAGTAGTGTCGCCTTCCTTATAGCATCAAGCCCTTCATGGATGAGGTATTGTGTGACATTGATCCTCTTGAAGTTTTTGATGTATTGTTAAGACAACCATACTTGTGGAAGTGACATGCTGTATATGAGTCTAGACCTCACTTTGTGATTATTATTTTGGTTAATAAATTGTATAGGATATGGAGGTAGCCCTGCCTACTGCCATCTCTTTGATCACTACAAAGAAATGCAGTAAGATCACTTCCCAGACCAGGAAAATTATTTTCCTTATGATTCGCCCCTAAGGCAGGAAGAAGGTTGTGGCCACGGCTTCCAGGCAAGCTCCTCTGCATAACAACAAAAGATGGACAAGGTTGTGGAGGAGTACAGGGATATTTTCGCCTCACCCACAGGGGTACCTTTGCTCTGTTAGGTAAAGCACTCCATCGATATGACCCCGGGCATGTCGTTACCCAATGGACTGATCTATCGATGCTCTAGTCTGGATAACGATGAGATCAAGAGGCAGATTCAGGAACTACTACAGAAAGGGCACATCAGGCCAAGCTCATCACCTTGTGGGAGCCTAATTGTATTGGTACAGAAGAAGGATGGGACTTGGAGGCTTTGTATTGACTATTAGGCACTGAAAAAACATCACTGTTTGAAATAGGTACCCAATCCCATGGATTGATGACCTTTTGGACCAACTCAAGGGGGCCAAATATTTCAACAAGATTGACTTGAAGTTAGGTTATCATCAGGTGCTTATTGAACCCTCTGATTTGTGGAAGAATACCTTCAAATATAATGAGGGCCTTTTTGAATGGTTGGTCATGCCGTTTTGCTTGAAAAACACCCCTGCAACCTTCATGAGACTGATGGAAGACATCTTGCAGCCATTCACCAATGCATTCGTGGTGTTTTATTTAGATGACATCTTTATCTTCAACCAGAGTTGGGAAGAGCACCTCTACCATATTCGACAGGTCCTTCAAATCCTTCGACAACACAAGTTGTGTGCTAACTTGGAGAAATATATCTTTGGCCTGACCCAAGTTAAATATTTGGGGTACATCATTGATGAGAAAGGCATACATGTGGACCCAACCAAGATATAAGTCATTCGGGATTAGCCAGACCCAACCACTCTAATAGAGCTCCGCAACTTTTTGGGTCTTGCCAATTTCTACCGTAGGTTTGTGTTGGGGTTCTCATATCACTTGGCCTTTAAGTCAAGTCAACAAGGGTGGAGCAAAAGCAAAGTTATTTTGGTCGGAAACCCAGTAGTGAGCATTCTTCGAGTTGAAGAATCGCCTATTTTCTGCACTAGTGCTCACATTACCAGACCTTGAGATTGAGACAGATGCCTCCGACTATGCTATTGGTGTAGTTCTTACTCAACATGGGCATCCACAGTGAGACACTTTCAGACACAGTCCGAAAGCACCCCACTTATGAAAAAGAAACGTATTCCATTATGAAGGCCCGCTGTCAATGAAAGCATTACATTTTAGGGAAGGAAATGGTCATCCACACAGACCACCAGCCTCTATAGTTCATACAGACACAAGGGAAGTTACAAAACTATTGCCATCAGAGATGGTCCACCTATCTACAACAGTTCCATTTGAACATTAAGTATAAGAAGGGAAGCACGAATAATGTCACTAATTGCCTCAGTCGACCACCAGTCATGGCGCTAATCCTGTGCCCAACTCTCGTGGGCACGAGACATCGGGGTGGCAGCATCTTTACAAGAGCGATCTAGAATTTGGCAGCATATAACAGACACTCCTGGAAGGGAAGAAAGTTCCAAATTTTCACCTTCAGGATGCACTATTATTCCACTTAGGACACATATGTGTTCCTTCAAGTGAGCATGCCAAGATGATTTGGGAGGCGCGCTACAGTGGGGTCACTGGACATTTTGGAGTAGAGAAAATAATGGTGGTATTGCAAAAGTATTTTTATTGGTTGAAAATCCATCAAGATGTTGAGAAGTACATTAGATCCTACACCGCCTGTGCCATTTCCAAACCAACCATCAAGAAACAAGGCCTGTATACTCCTCTGCCTACCCCTAGTTGACCTTGGGAATATGTCTCCATGGATTATATTTTAGGCCTTCCTTCTACTAAGAACATGAACTATTGCATTTTCGTGGTCATTGATAGATTCTCTAAGATGGCCATCATGGCAACTTGTAAGAAGAGTATCACAACAGAAGCCATGGCTAAGATCTTCTTTGAGTGAGTGTGGGTACACTTTGGGATCCCACAGTCCATTATCTCAGATTGGGACAACATATTCTTGAGTGCATTTCGGTCAAGTCTCTGGTCGATGTTGGATACAAAACTCACTAAGTCCATAGCTTTCCATCCCTAAACTAACGACCAAACAGAGGTTGTCAATAGGATGATCGTACACATTCTGTGCATGTACAACTCGAAGCATCCACGCACATGGGATGAAAGTCTCCCCTATGTCCAACCCAACTACAAAAGAGCTCTCCACATTTCAACAGGCCACAAAACCTTTCAGGTAGGGTTGGGATTTCAACCATTATGCCCCATTGATGTGGCCATACCATTTGCAACCACTCAAGTAGATTCGACTCACGTGTAGTCCAAAGCTGAAAGGGTTAAAAACTTCATTGAGCGCATTCAACACATCTGCCAACAGGTCCATGATATATTGGTAGATCAAATGCTAAGTATAAGCAGTGCCATGATCACCATCGAGTGTCACACAAGTTCCAGGTGGGCAACAAAGTTTGGCTACATTTGTAGAAGGAGAGACTTGCTGGACCCCACTGCAAGCTTTGCCCACTCTGATATGGGCCATACACCATCACCAAGGCCGTTGGAGACAATGCCTTTGAGCTCAACATATCACTGTTCCTTGGTCTGCACCCAGTGTTCAATGTAGATCACCTTCGACCATACTTTCCACCATTGTTGGACACATTTGACATTGCAGAACAACTCACACCAACAGAGCTCAACCCGGACTACATGGAACATGTCACAACTAATCATATCATGGACACACAGATTCAGAACACTTAGCAATAGAGGATACAACTATATCGAGTTGTCAAAGTAGGCCAACTCGTTCACCAAGGCAAATGGCTCACTGCGAACCAAGTTCAACAGAAGTGTCCTCATCTCATGGAGGAACTTGATGCAATGGGGACCATTGCTTCCTAAGAGGGGAAAACTGATTTAAGTGGATATTTGTGGTCACCTGCCTATTCCACTTGGGCCCTCACCATTGTTTCTTTTAGTTTCCTTAATTGTAGAACAATTTACTATTTTTGGTAGTTTTTCGGGTCTTGAACTTTCGGAGACATTTTGAGGCTCTAAATGACGTTTTTTTTGGCAAAATTAATCCAATGATTACTATAGTAATCACATCGGCAGTTGTAGTCCTTGGAGAGATATTTCCAACGAAGTATCATACACATCAAACAGAGATAATATGACCAAGTTACTACCCCAGGAAGTTGGTTGCCCAACTAACCCCAACGAGGCCCATAAATGTTTGGTGGTACATCTCCTCGAGGTAGGCTTTTCTCATATTGTTTGATAATAAAAATGCCCTTGAGCCTCATTGTAACTCAGTTCAGAGGCATGTAGCCACCACATATCTTCTCAGATATAAGCTACCATCACCCAAGCTATCTTATTTCCATTATGTTTGTAAGTATAGTTCAGTATTTTTCTGTTAACGAAATGAAGTGTTTTTTCTGCTGCATCTCTATGTTTATCAGTATATCTGTAAGTTGTTGTGTTCCTATTTAAGTTCGAATCACGAGTGGCTTGAATATGAATTGACATGAAACTCCCTCAAGATAATCTTGTTGAGCTCACTGTATCTGGCACATAAATCTTGTTCCTAAATTTGACCATGCCATCTATTGTGATGTCATACTCCTAATCTCTATCACCTTCACCTTGATGTTGCAATCTCTGCTTCAGTTGTTGGTACCTCTCATCATGTTTCTCTACATGCAAGATCCACTACTGTAAATCTAACCCATATGAGCTCAGAGCTAAAATACAATTCTCCTACACTCTCCTACTAAGAGAATCTGCAACCTTGTTCTCCTTGCCCTTAATGTACCTGACATCAAAGTCAAATTCACCGAGGGTAAACAACAAACTAGTTTTCCTAGCATTCATATTGGTTTGGTCAAACAAAAACCTCAACCTATTACGATCACTCATCAAGAGGAACCTATTTCCAAGAAGATAATGTCTCCACATATTCAATGCATGAATAATAGCTGCCAACGCAGCATCATGAGTCATATAGTTCTTCTCATGCTCATTCAGATTCCTTGACTCATAACATACTACCTGCCATTTTTTCATCAAGACTCCACTAAGTCCTTCCTTGAAAGCATTTGTAAGTACTATGAACTCCTTATCTAGATCCGCAATCTTCAATATTGGAGCATTTGTAAGAAAATTCTTCAACTGCTCAAAACTAGTTGTGCACTCTGTAGACCATTCAAGATTCTTCCCTTTCCTCCACAAATATGTAATAGGATAGCTAATATGTGAGAAGAACCTTATGAACCTCCATAATAACCTACTAGTCCCATGAATTATTTTACCTCATCGACATTCCTAGGAGTCAACCTCTCCATCATAGCTTTAATCTTTTCCGGGTCCAATGCTATCCCTTCCTTGGAAACAACATGTCCCAAGTAATGAATCTGAGACTGAAAGAAATTTCACTTTCTGAGCTTGGCATACAACTAATGCTCTCTCAACAATCTCAACATTGATTCCAGGTGCTCTACATGCTCTTCCTTATTCTTCGAGTATATCAATATATCATCAAATAAACACTATCACAAACTTGTTGAGGTAAGGACACAACATGTTGTTCATCAAGCATATAAAAGTGGTTGGAAAATTAGTAAGTGAAAATGGAACCACCACAAACTCATAATGCCCATACCTGGTATGGAATACATTCTTGTAGATGTCTTCTTCTTTTATGTGCACCAGATGATATCCTGATCTCAAATAAATCTTTGAGAACATTACTTCTCCCTTTAGTTGTTCAAAAAAAACATCAATCTGCATTAATGGATACCTGTTATTGATATTCACCTTGTTTAACTAGCTATAATCAATGCACAATTTGAGAGTATTGCCCTTCTTCTTTACAAACAATACAGGTGTACCCCAAGGCGACACACTTGGCCTTATGTATCCTTTATTAAGCATCTCCTTAATCTGCAACATCAATTCCACCAACTCTAGAGTACTCATCCTATACTGTTTCTTAGATGTTGTTGTTGCTCCTGAAATCAACTCAATATAAAATTCCACTTCCCTATGAGGAGGAAACTATGAAATTTCTACTAAAAACACATCCTGAAACTATTGCAAAAAAAGATACCTCTTCAGGGCTTCATCATCCTCAACATCCTTCCCTTTTTCACTAGAAATATGAATTGCAAATAATACACATCCTTTCCGAAAATTGCACTTTGCCTGCATAGATATAATCATTCTCACAGATATAGGCTTCTTCTTTCCCTATAATATTCTCTTTTCCCCATCATCATCCAGACACTCAATAGCCTTATCATAGCACTTCACTTTAGTGTTGTGAATGAACAACTAATCCATGCCCAAAAACATACTATATGATCCCAAAGGAAGCACATTTAAATGTGTTGACGTAGGTAAACCATTCAGCTCAAATGCACAAGATCTCACCCAATAATGACCTCTTTTCTTGTTCCTTGTAACCAACTACACCAACCAAGATTCTTCATGCATTTATTTATTCAAGAAACACTTATCTAGAAGGTCAAGGCTGATATAATTATAATTAGATCTAGGTTCTCTCAAAATGGATGCCTAATGATCATCCTTCTTGTTATCCACTATTGCATAAATCAGAGGAATACTCTAATCAACATCTCCAACCATCCATGCCTCTTGAGCACTATAAATATGAGGCCTGCCACCCTGGTGTGATGGGCACTCACTCCTGAAATTCTCTCCACCACAAGTCCAACATATCAAAGGCTTCCTACCATCGCCCTTATTTTGATCCTTGTGTTGAAATCCATGTCCTCTGTCAATTGCATTTAACTTCTTATAAGGTGATACATTCTCCTTGTCACCTACATATTGAGGTATTCCTCGCTTCTTAGCCCACTTTCCTTTAGTATTCTCATTACCTTTCCAATATTTCTTATGCTCAGACTTGTGCTTATGCTGCTCATAATAATGCTTCAGCTTCCCGATGACTTCCTCCAAAGACTGCGGCTCATCTTACTCTATCCAATATTTAAATGCTAAAGGAAATCCATTGATGAACCTTTGGACATTTTCCTTCTCATCCTTGAGGTAGGGAAGATACCTCAATAACTCTAGAAACTTGGTCATATATTCTTCATCTATCATGGAACCCACCTTCAACTCATAGAAATCCTTGGCCTTTCCATCATAATATCTCTCTGGCAAGTACTTCTTCCTAAAAAGTCTTTTAAGTTCATCCCAACTAAGCTCCTATAACTTGATGCCTCTGACACGCTTCACATCTTCCCACCAGATATTTTCTTTTCCATGAGACTAAATATCGTTATCTTGGATTTCATATTCTTTGAATAATAATGCAATTTGAAGAACTTCTACATCCAAAGCAATCATGTTTCTACATCCTATGGTTTCTTCACATCCCCATCAAAATTAGGAGGCTTGGATTTCTTGAACTCCTTTGGTAAATGCTACTTCTCACTACTCCCAGAAGGATATTGGTGGTAATGATGATTTTGTCTCTTAGAACTAGAGCTAGAATAAAATTCATGAGCGTTAGCCCACCTCTTAGGTGTATCTAAAGATCTGCCACCTCTGGCTATATCATCCATGCCCAACATGTATCCTGATCGAGACCTGCTATCATATGCCCCATTAGTCTTTTCCTCCTGTCCATGACTGATCCTTAGTTATCCCTACTTATGAAAATATGAAAAACTCTAAAGAATGATTGCATTAACCTTTTCTTGAGCCTTGGAAAGCATTTCCTATGCCTTAATCAACCTATTATTATCTTCCTTACAAATTTATTTTTTGCCTTCAAAATTCTTAGTGTATTTTATATATCAGGAGAACACTCTTCTCCTTGTTGTTCAACTGCCTATCCCATTCCATATAATTTACATCAGCCTTGTAACGGGAGTCAAGTGAACTGTAATCCACCATTCTGCTCTTCATCATTAATCTTGTCTTTCATGCAAACATGTCATGTTATATAAACCAAATAGAGACATAATCAAAATCATACCTTAGTGTATGTTAAGGGAGGCTATCACTTTTTCACAATCAATCTATATTAGCACGATATAATCTTCACAAGAATTTCAACTCATACATAAATAAGGTATTAATATGTTGCGGAATCTAGGGCAGCTAAATTAGGGTGATTTCTCTTACTTACTGCTTATGATGTTATTTTACTTAAATTGATGTGCTTGTAATTAGATTCTTTTTTCACTTGATTATTTTTGTGTTCTTATCTTCAAACAACTACTAAACTATGAATATCAATGAGACAAAGGGACACAGAATATAGGTTGCTAGCCAGGGCCAAAACCTCTCCCTTTGAGAGGAAAATCCACAAGAATTCTTCTCTTCTTATAAAATCATCAAATGATGAATTCCAAGACCTAAGACCCAAGACAAAGACCCCTCCAAGACCAAGTCAACCTTCCTTATTGATGAGCTTTCCTTACACAACTTTCAACAACAAACCTTGACCTTCAAGTAACTTCTCTAGCAATTTTGACTCCTAGCAACGATTTCTGCAACTTCGACCTAACAACTTCAGCAACTTCGACCTAACAACTTCACAACTTCAACCTTGATGCAGTGTCACAACTTCGTCCTTGATGCAGTGTCACAACTTCGTCCTTGATGCAGTGTCACAACTTCGTCCTTGATGAAAATTCATAACTTTGAACTTGATGCAACTTCATAGCTTCGACCTTGATTTTCCTTTTAAATTTGTTTCCTCTCCTTACATAAATTGATCAACCACCATTGTTGCTCTAGTGAAAAATTTGGACATGAATTATTTTCTAAACAAAGTGATGTTCATTGTCATAAGAAGATTCAATTAATAACGGGGAATAATTATTTTGACTATTGATGGCGTCCTCCAATAGTAGATATTGAGCAAATAATCTAGGAGAATATATTATGCAACTAGCTCACAAAATAGAAGAAAATATAGATTAATGAGTTCAAAATCAACCTCTTCGAGGGAGAAATCTCCTTTACATTACACAAATGAACAATTCTTGGATGATACAAATTACAAGCCCTCCTTTCTATATATAGGAGTCTAAGGGGTCCCAATACAATCTGAGCCTACATAACAATAATATTGAGGGGCACAACAATAACAATAGTGGGCTCCTATGAGGCACAATAGTAACAACACGGGGACTATATGGGAACAATAATACAATAAGGGGTTGCGCTAATAACAATAAGGCGTTACACTAGTAGTATAGGGACCTAACATGCCCATCTCCTTCAAAAAGTGTTGTCCTCAATGCTTGAGTAGTTCTAGATGCTTCTGTATAAAATTGTCATCCTTTCTTGAGAGTGCATTTGCAACAACAATTTTCTTCCATTTTTTGTAGATGATTTCAAAGCCAAAACCCAACATCTTTGTGACCCATTTTTGTTGTTCTTTTGAAGATAATCTTTGTTCTAAAAAGTATTTAAGACTATCATGATCCATTTTTACCTTGAAGTGTCTTCCCATTAGGTAAGGTCGCCATTTCTTAAGAGCATGTAGTATTGTCAACATTTCCTTCTCATAAATAACTTTGTGTAAATACTTTCCTTTGATTGGACGACTTTCGAAAGCAATGGTTCTTTTTTCTTGCATTAAAACATCACCAATTCCATTTCCCAAGGCATCACATTCCACAATAAAGGTTTTTGTGAAGTCTAGTGTAGCTAAGACCATTGCTTGACACATTACCTCTTTAAGATGTTCAAAGGCCTTCGTTGCTTCTGGAGTCCAAGAAAATGCATATTTATTTGGTAATTTTGTTAGAGGTGTTGCTTTTCTCCCATAATTCTTAACAACCTTGTGATAATACCCTGTCAACCAGAGAAATTCTCGTAGATGCTTTGTGGATGTGGGAATTTTATATTCCTTAATGGCTTTAATTTTGCTAGGGTCTAAAGGCTTAACACCTTCATGAGATACAATATGACCCAAATATTCCACCTCTTGTACTACAAAGAAACATTTGGAGCTTTTTGCATATAATTGTTTCTCCTCCAATAGTTTGAGCACCCTATCAACTTGATCCTTCCAAGACTTGTTGTAGATTAGTATATCATCAAAAAATACTAACACCAATTTTCTAAGGAAGGGTTTGAACATGGAATTCATCAAACCCTGAAATGTAGAAGGTGCATTAGTAAGGCCAAAAGGCATGACCAAAAATTAATAATGACTCTCATGAGTTCTAAATGTTGTTTTTGGAATGTTTTCAATATTCATTCTGATATGATGATATCCTAAACGAAGATCCAACTTGGTGAAGTAAATTTCTCAATGTAATTCATCCAATAATTCATCAATGTCAGGAATGGGAAATTTATTTTTAATAATAAGCTTATTGAGCTCCCTATAATCTGGACACATGCACCATGATCCATCCGTATTTTGTACCAATACCACTAGAGCAGAGAAAGAACTTTGACTAGGTTGAATTATACCAACCTCTAGCATTTCTACAACCATATGTTCAATTTCACTCTTTTGGGCATATGGATATCTGTAAGGCCTGATGTTTGGGGGAATAATTCCTAGAATCAAATGAATAGCATGATCACGATCACAAATAGGTGGGAGGCCTTTGGGAGTCTCAAATACCTTGGAATGATTATCCAAATTTTTTTGGAGATCTGAAGAAATAGATGATTTCGATGTGGGAACCTCTAGTGAACATAATTGTGCAATTACGCCCCATTATTCTTACTTTAGAAGATTTGTCATGCTGATAGAGCTGATTATCTTTCCCCGTTTCCCTGCGATACCCCTTAATTCAACTTCCTTTCCTTCCCAAAAAAATTTCAAGAAAAGTTCTTGAAAATTAAAAGCTATCATACCCAAAGATTGTAGCCATTGGACTCCTAGTACAACATCAACACCACCCATTGGAATGGAATGCATTGAATTATTCATTACATATTTTTCCCATGGATAGCTTGATATTATGGCACTTTCCAGAGCTATTTATGGTTCCTCCATTTGCAACCATTACTTGACAATCTGGTGCTGGATATAGGAAGCAATTCAATTCCTTGGCTATCTTACAGTGAATAAAATTATGGGTACTACTCGAATCAATTAACACTATTACCTTTCTCTTCTTGATATGTCCTTCTATCTTGAGAGTTTGAGTAGTGGTAATTCCTGCCAATGCATTACAAGATATGGTTGGATTTTTTTCTTCTTTCTCTAGGGTTGGTTCCTAGTGTATATCCTTTTCTTTGACATTTCTTGTTCCTTTTCTTCCTCCTCTTCACAATCTATGTAAAATAATTTCTCCTCAACACACTTATGACCTCTAGTGTATTTTCTATCACAACTGTAACAAAGCCCTTTTGCTTTTTTTTTTTTCCAATTGTTGTGGTGTCAACCTTGTAGGTTGTGGAAGGCTAGGGAAAGAAACACTTCCATATTTATAGTTGTGAGTGGCAGGCTTCCTTGTTGCCATAACTTTGGTTTCAATTTCTCTTGCCAACCTGAATGCCTTCTCCAATGAATCAGGTTCCCAAAGGCGAACCTCATGTTGGATGTTATCCCTTAAAATTCCTATGAACACATCAATTCTATGCTCCTATGGAATATATTTTACCCTTATATTCAATTTTTGGAATTCTTTAATGTGCCCACCATTAAACCCTTTTGTTTGAGATTTATCAATTGGCTAAAGAAGATGTTTCTTTCTGTATCCTCATAATGTGCTACCATTTCCTCTATAAAAACTGGTCAGGTGACAATTTGTTTACGAGAGAAAAGTCATCGATACCATACAAACTGATTGGGTTCTAAATATAAAGTTGCAATGCGTACCTTTTGTGTGTTTTGCACATTATGGAGATCGAAATATTGCTCCATTTGTAGTATCCATGTTACAGGATCCTTGCCATCAAACTTACTCATATCGATCTTTGTAACATGGTGGGCCTTTAATCGAAAATTAGATTCTAAGGAATCATGATTAACGTTTCTTTTTTTTTCTCATCAAGAGTTTCCTCTATTACCTTTTCAGCATTACGAAGCATGTCTTGAATCAAATTTGCCAAACCTCCTTTCAAACCTTCCATGTCTTTCTTCAAATCTTCAATGTTTAATTCTAAACCATCCATATTAGATTCCACACCATCAATCTTAGCTTCCATGCCATTCATCTTAGCTTCCATGGCTTTCTTTAAACCATCCATATTAGCTTCTTTTACTTTTTGTGAGAGTGAAATTTGTTGGACTTGGCCTCATAATTTTGATATATCATGTTTCATTTCTTCCTCTTCTTCATGAGTCATGGTAGAGAATTTAGGTTGCTTACTAGGTGCTTCCATTTTCTTTCTTCGGGGCATCAATTAATGATAATTATTCTTCACTATGCCCTTTGAATTACTTCAAACTAATTTTTCAAACCAAACTTATGCAGAATTTTAAAAAGACTACACACTTTTTTTCTCTTTGTAGGAGCTCGATATTGAATCTGTTGTATCTATGTAATTTCGGATCTCCAAGGTTTGAAATTTCATCCTGTGGTAGCCTTATGAGTCCTCTTTTCAATCCCACAAGTATAATCATGTTTGGATTCTGCAAGAAAGAGTTATTCCAAATATCCCACAATAACCTGACCTGATTACAGACTAATTTAGTAGAGTGAACTTGTACGAAGTGCCACATATCACTATTTCAACCTTCAGACCTAAAAATAATACAAAAAAGACTATAGTCTGTCCTCTTTCTGTAACTTTTTATGAAATTTCAATCTGATGTTCAGAGTGAAAGTTATGACTATTTTCCCTAGGGCATCTGTTTGAGATATAATTTGAGAGACTGCAAAAACCCTAACTTCCTTGGATCATATATCCGAAATTATAGCAATAAAATATCTGAAATTCGGACCCGGGGTTCATCAATATTTCGACTTAAATAAGTTTTAATTTCAGATTCTAAAACTTCGTAGAAAAAAAATTATAGCGAAAATTCCATGATGACCTATTTGAAATAGTGAAACCCTAGAACCCAAAGCTCTAATACCAAATGTTATGCAACCAACTCACAAAATAAAAGAAAATATAGATCAATGACTTCAAAATTAGTCTCTTTGAGGGGGAAAACTCCTTTAAATTACACAAATAAACAATTCTTGGATGATACAAATAACAAGACCTCCTTTCTATGTATAGGAGTCTAAGGGGTCCCAATACAATCCGAGCCTACATAACAATAATATTGTAGGGGCACGACAATAACAATAGTGGGTTTCTACGGGGCACAATAATAACAAAATGAGGATTATATGAGCACAATAATACAATAAAGGGGTTGCTCTAATAACAATAAGGGGTTACACTAGTAGTATAGGGACCTAACATTAAATTTCCTGATAACATGATTATAAAATTTAGATTCATTCTCTTTCACTTCTAAAATTTTTGTTGCATCTTGGAGGGAATGATGACTATATTTATTTTAATTTTCTTCCTCATTATATGGAGGCATCAATGAAAAAGAATTACCATGAGAAATAATTATATCTTTTAGAGTATCATGTTGCTCCTTGTCTAACAAAATGAAAGAACTCAACAAAGACTGTGGTGTTTCCACAACTTTTAAATCTTCAAGTTTATCAAAAAAATTCAAACCAACCTGTGCATGGGTATCAATGTCTAATTTAGATTGGTTAGAAATTAATTGATCTTGTTCATTTGAAATAGAAATGAGATACCAAAACCATTTATCGATAAGAGACATTTCTTCCAAAGGAAATCTAATACAACAATGTATGATCCTAACTCCGAAATATTCTAATGATCAATCATTTTATTTCCTTAAACATTTTAATTCTTGAAATAATTCATCATAATCAAAATTCTTAAAATCAAATAAAAACTCAATTACAAACTCATACTAGGAATGAATGGAATTAACTGGAAAAAATTCAAACGAATACTTGACTTGACCTCAAAATGTGAGAATGAATGATATGCAAAGAATATTAACATCAGTAATATTATGTATTAAACACTTAGCATAAAATTTATAAAGACTAAATGATATGCAAAGAATATTAACATCAGTAATATTATGTATTAAACACTTAGCATAAAATTTATAAAGACTATCTTTTGTAGGCGCACTCCCTTCACCATCAAAGTTGAATCTTGATAAGAGGGAAATTGCTTTATTGGGAATCTCGAGTAAATGAAACTTAAAAGCATTTTCTAACACAATGATGTGGGAAGGAGCTATTATTTAGATGTAACAATAAATAACTTGACTTCGAATAGGCCAACTTGTCTTCTAACCTGCCTTATAACATGCGGTGAGACTACAAAGAAGAAGAATTAAATATACAAAACTTAGAGGCTGAGAGATTAATGGTTTAATAATTTGGGGCCATGTGTCAACAAGGAGATGTGACACATACCGAAGTTCTTCACATAACTTAAGCTATTTGGATCATTGCTCCTAACAAGTTTAAAGTCTTTATTAGCCTGATGTTTCTTCCTCTTATGAGGAAGAGATTGTAAATGCAAGTTCTAAAACATAAAGACAATGTGGATCTAAATGATTGAAAATTTGATCTAAATGCAACAAATGCCAAGAGATGCTTTTAATGATTAAATTCAAGAAAGCTAAAAAAATATAAATTTATCTAGTATATTGAAACTAATCAAATCTAATCCCATGGGAATGAATTAAAAAGGAATATAATGCTTAAAAAATAATGATATGGTTCATAATTTAAAGTTATTCAAACTATAACAATATATAACCACATCAATGTTTAAGGTAAACTAGAAAAATCCTCGAATATTAATTTGATTAAATATCCAAACTGCGTAAATATAGAAACATCCTACAGATAGCTCAAATCACACGTGAAGCCTCCCTTTCTTCTCCTTTGAGAAGCACAATTCACAAAGAAAAATAAACAAATGAAAGATGTTGATTCTGTTGGAGTCACGATTGTCGTTACACCAAAACCCACACGTGTTAGTAAACAAACACATCGCTAGATTTAAGCACATGCCACGAAACACATGGGGAGTATTGGATTATCCTTCTACACCGCCATTAATGGGGAGCACAACAATCTCCCCCTGCAACTCGAGCCAAGTGTGTTTCGAAGTCAAGACCTTTGCTTTGATACCACTTGTTGGAGTCACGATTGACGTTACACCATAGCCAGCAGGTGTTAGTAAATAGAAACACATGCCACGAAACACACGGGGAGTGTTGGATTATCCTTCTACACCGCTTTAGATTATCCTTCTACACCGCCATTAAAAATTCCCTTGGTTTTCGAGATTTCTAACCACATTAACAACCTACAAAGCTCTAATACTAAGCTTCGTGTCATTCTTTATAATTGTCAACCTGCTTACATTTACAATCTTTCATTTTATAATGATACAAAATAAATCCAACCAAATACCTGTTCAACGGTTTTTCTTCAAAAAGAAATTTCAATCCTCTTCAAAATCTGTTGGGTAAAATTGAGCAATGTTAGAGGTGAATTTGTTAATTCTTTGCGTAAAAGGTTTGTCAGTTCTGAGCTCTCCAAATCGATTATGTTCAATCCCCGCAACATATATTTTTCTATCATCCTCTTGCATTGAGCATTGCTTCATTCGCCCTTTGAATTCAGATCAATCCTTTTCTAAATTTTGCAGGTGAATTTAACGCTCCAAATCTTCATATCCATCTCATCCAACAGTCCCAACTCTCAAATCAAAGCTTCCAAGCTTATGATCTCCAACAATGGACCATAAATTATCATTAAAATCTAAACCAACATATTTGCAAAATAAACCAGATTACTCATATAAAAGAGTGACTCCAGAAATTTAGATTTTGTAGTTACTTCAGATTTACAGTAAAACGAAAACAAATATATCGGTAAAGATTGAATTCTCATGGTCCCAACTTCAAAGATTCCTGTCACGTGAATCATATTTCTCTAATCAAACTGAAACGGAACTCTCTCCATTTTCAGGTTTGATGAATGGATTATTTTCAATGTAGGCTTCCACACGGAGACGAGGCAGATTTCCGGTAGTGAAAATTTCTGACATTTGAATAATTAATTTTTTTGGTCATTGTTTAGAGGCTTTTTTAACATACCAATATGATGTATAAAATTAATTATAGATTATTAAAATATTTAAAATATATGATCTATAAAATATTTATAGATTATTAAAATATTTAAAAATTAATAAAATGTATGAATCTATAAAAATATTTTATAGATTTTCAAAATATTCAAAAAATTTATAAAAATTTAAAATAGACTTATAAAAATTTAAAATTAATAACAATTCATTTAAAATATTTAAGTTAATTTCTATTTATAAAAAAATTAAATAATTGTATAAATAAAAAACAATTTCAAATCGATTAACCCAACACAGTTGGATCAATATTATTCACATTCACTGAATTTGTTAGCTGAATTCGTTTTCGCTGAGTTGCTGGGTTCGCTCGAATTTTTTGGCTGAGTTGCTCGCTTTTGTGTTCTGCCTGCTGTTCTTCGTGCTCTGCGATTATAAGTAAGTTCACCTCATTATAATCTGTATCTGTATGTAGATATAAATTGATTCTGCGTCTAATTTTCAAGTGCACATTTAAATTAGTTTGAAAATTTAAGTTAATAATCTGCCAAGCGCACATTGAAATTAGTTTCAAAATGATTTCATATGCTTCTACAACTTGGAACCTGCAAGTTGGTTGATTTTTCTCCTTCTAACTTTTCTGATTGATTATTGTCTTCTGGAATGGGCATATTATAATGATTAGGTTGATATATTTTTTGGTTGATTTTTCTCCTTCTAATTTTTCGGAGTGATTATTGTCCTTCTGGAATGGGCATATTATAACGATTAATTTGATATATTTTTTTCAGTATGAAAAAAGTATTATATTTATATATCAAAATATGTGGAGTACATATAGTATAGATAACACAAAAATGGTATATACACATACCAACATAGTTCGTCAGATACGGTCTAGAATGGTTTAGAATCTATGTCATACTGACTCGACCAAACATGGAAAAATGTCATCATAATCAAACACGGAGAAACGTAATCATAATCAGATATATGTCACACAAGTAGAGTGGTCTGTAGCTATGCAAACATAGCAAAAAGATCTAAGTGTATCCTCAGTCTTGTGCTAATAATGAGGGAGAAATATATAGAGGAAAACAAAACACAAAAAAATAATAAGTCTTGACAACAAAAATAATCTAGCAACGTTAGCATATGTATACTTCGAATGTATGTAGTAGTTATCTAGTGAGTGGAAGCACACCAACACCCCAATATAGTGAGTGGAAGCACACCAACACCCCAATATTTATGATATTTTCCTCTATCTTGATCTCAATGTGCATCCCATCCAGCTCATCCAACAGCCCCCTCTTCGAAAGTCTATCCACAATTTGATTAAAGTCCCTTCCAATGTGCTCAATCATTGAGCCCATAAAAGAGGCCCAAAGTTGCTCAACTTGGTATAACCAACCATGGAGCGTGGGTTGATAAATATGCACCCGTCCCAGTACAAATTCGATGAGAATCTTAGAATCCCCAAATATATGAATTGTAGGGATGTTCAGATATTTAGAGAACCAGAGAAGTCCCCATAGTGCCATGGCTTCTGCCTTCGTGTTCGTGTCGCTGCTAGCACCCAGTGAACCTAAAATTCAAGTTCCGGAGAGAAAACATGAGAAGCCACATCCACTCCTATTCCTTTGGGATGCTCCGTAAAAAAAGTCTGCTGGGAAGACCATCTTTGGACCAGTTGATTTATGGTTGTTTTTCTCAGGCCTTATACCTTGTTGAGTGGCAATAGAGAAACACTTAATAATGCGCTCCAACACTAGCATATCATTTTCTCTGAGGTTATTGAATATAATATTGTTTCTCCATCTCCAGATCTCCCAGAAGGAAATAAGGGGAATGTTGCACCATGTAAGATGTTGTTTGCTCCACCACCTCAAGCAGTTAGAAATATGATCATATTGATTATATGGGAAACCAATATAACTAGATAGTTTTTGCTAGAGCTGTGCAGTCTTAGGACATTTCAAGAATATGTGGAAATTGTTCTCCTCCATAGCCTTGCAAAGTACACATATCCCCGGCCCATACCAATTCCTCTTCTGGAGGTTTTCCCATGTTAAATTTTTATTTTTCCATACCAGCCAAAGGAAAAGAATAATCTTAATGGGGATTTTGGATTTCCAGAAGTTAAAGAACCAACATACCTCAGAGTGTAATGTCTCCTAACGACAGAGAGTGAAATATGTATCAGCCACCATATGACTCCCCTCCTTCATTTTTCCAGTACAGGCAATCTGGTCCCTATCGACCTCACAACAAACTCCAACAAGAAGCAGGTTAGTTCTAATTAGTTCCCATTTCCTTCGCCATCTGCCCATCTAATCTCATTTCCCATGCCCTTTTCCAGATAGGACATCTACCATTCCATGCCGATATAACCTGATGCCAGAAAAAGAGGCCGCAACTATTTAAACAGTATATGAATCCATATGATATATTAGAGGCAACTTCAATCCCCAAAATATGACCCAAACCAATGATAATGCAGTGGCCAAAACCCAGTTTCCAGGCAAGTTGTTGAAGGAAACAATAGTGAACTTTGTTGAAGCTGAACTGAATCGCTAAGCTTGTTGTGATCCCGATACATCCTCGGTGCATCCAGACAGTGAAATTGAGGTTCTTCAAATACTTGTGGCGAATGATCATGCCCCAGGTACCATCCCCAAATATCCCTCTCCACATTGATTTAAGTAATAGTGCCCTGCCAAATCTCCTCAAGTTTAGAATACCCCAGCCACGCATATGCTTTGGAAGTGTGAAGTGGTCCAGTTTGACAAGGTGGAACTTGTTCTGATTTTTCAAACCAGACTAGATGAATTTTTCCATAATCCTATCGAGTCTTTTAATAATGGAGAGGGGCAGATGATATAAGTGTGCCCACTACACTCCCAATTGCGTGATCACCGCTTGAGTCAGAGTGATGCCACTGCCCATAGACAAACTTCTAAACTCCCAACCCGATTTTTTTACAGAAACGATCTACGAGCTACATCCAGTCACTAAATTTATAGCTACAAGGCTTGATGTGAAATCCGAGGTATTTCATACCCCACGACAATGGTTCAAAATTCACACCAAATAATCTTTGTATGTATGCAATAATCTCGACATCACATATGTCATGGAATATGCTGGACTTCTGAAGATTCATGAGCAATCCAAAAGCATTTCCAAACTTAGCAAAAATATTAAAAAGATGAAACCATGCAAACCTGTTGAGGATCTCCATGATGAGCATGTCTTCAACAAAGAAACTATGTGAAATATAAATATCCCGCCCCATATGTAGTCCCTGAAACTTCTCCTCTGCCACAACTTTTTGTATGTGAAGGCTCAGCCCATCCATAGCCAAAATGAAAAGAAGAGGAGATAGCGAGCAACCTTGTTTGAGACCCCTCCCAACCTTGAAGATTTCCATAGGATAGCCATTAATAACAACAACATAATGGACATTTGTGACATAGGCCATAATCCACTCGACAAGCCGGGATTGTATTCTAATTTTGTGAAGTACCAGCCCTAGATAGCCCCAATCAAGACTGTCAAATGCCTTTTGTAGATCAACTTTCATAAGAACAACATTTAATTTTTTAAGATGGATCGAGTGCATACATTCCCGGGTTATCGCCACTGCGTTGTGGATCTGTCTATTTCGTAAGAAACCAAACTATTGTGGGGATATAAACTTAGACATAGTATGCTTCATCCTGTTAGCAATAGTTTTATATATGATCTTGTAGATAAGATTACAAAGAGAAATAGGTCTATATTCTGAGAAGGTGAAGGAGGGAGACCTTTTCAGAATAAGTGTGATGTATGTAGAGTTGATATGAGAGTGAATAAAGCCCCTGCTACGAGATTCCTCAACCATGTCCATAATATCCTATTTGATGAGGTCGAAAAAATGAGTGAAGAGTTCCAGTGTCCACCCATCAGGCCCTGGACTCTTATCCCCCTTGAAAGATTTAAGCACTCCTAGAATTTTCTCCTTCGAAACAGCTTTATAGAGAATCGAGTTGGCAGCCTCATCGAACATGGTTGGAAATAATTCCACTCCCTATATTTGATCCTCTAGACAATCCAGTTCCCTTTGACAGTAAGCATCCTGGAAATGGAGAACAACAACTTTGCAAATGTCTTGCTACGACTGAGCCTTAGTGTTAGTTGCATCAGTAATCTCCCATATGGAATTAACCTTCCTTCGGTAATTTGCAAATCTGTGGAAAAATTTAGTATTTCTATCCCCTTCTTGAAGCCAAATGGCCCTACTCTTTAAATGCCAAGTGGTCTCTTTGATAAGCAGAATATGTTTCTTTTTTAGTTCGAGGGCATGTATGCGATTTCTAATATCAACAGGAAGATTGTGCTCAAGTAAGTGTGGGCAAATATCATGTAATTCTTGTGAAATGTCAGCTAACTCTTTGTTCATTTGCCTACGTTTTCTTTTATCACATGCCTTGACCTCCATCTAGAGGGTCTTCAACTTCTCCTGTATATGCATCATAGGGGAAAGGGGCCAAATCCCTTCACGATTCCAGACATCCCTCACAAGGCAATTAAAATTTGGGTCTTCAAGCCAAAACCGATTAAACTTAAAGGGCATCCTGCCTCTGTAATCTCCCCACCTCCAGTGAATGACAGTGGGCTGATGATCAGAGATATGATTACACACCACCTCAGAATGAACCATCCCAAGTTGCTCAACAATCTGTTCATGCAGGAGAAAGTGATCCAACTACTTAGCAATATATCCATTCCCTGATATACCATTGTCCCAAATTGGAATAAACATGGAAGGGCATATATCGACAAGATTGTGATAAAAAATTATCTCTTTTATTCGGTCAGCCAATGTGTCCACCATTCTGGAACTCCCCCATACCTCATTCAGACTAATTGTATAGTTTAGATCCCCTGCAATGATAAGAGAAGCAAGATCCAGTATCTTCGAAGCAATCATGTTATCCCAGAAGGTGGCGCGGTCTCTGTATGGAGCATATACATTTAATATGTGAACTCTACCCTTTAGGCTATGGATGTGACTAGTCAGAAAGATTCCAGGAAAACATGAAAAAGCTTTGAATTTAACCCACAGTGGATCCCAAATAGCCACCAGTCCTCCCGAGAGGCCATTAGCGTCAGTGGTCGCCATGTGCCAATTAAGAAGCATCTTCTTGAAGTACTTAATCACCTGTGGTACCGCATGCATAGTTTCCTACAATAGAATAATTTATGGATGAAAAGAAGAGAATATCTCTTTGAGAGCCAGATATTTAGGAGCGCCCCCCAGACCCCAAATATTAAGAGAGAGGATGCAAGTCATGTTAAACCATGGGCGGGCATCTGTGCTCCAAGGGCCTGATGGGGGGTAGAACCAACAATAGGGACATCAATGAGGGTATATGGGTTAGCTGGACTAAAAGGGAGAGGCTGGGGGTGACCTCTAAAATTTTCGCTGTTGCGGTTGTGCTTGCGACAAATGGTGATATTCCCAGTAGAGGAGGGGCTGATACATGGAGATGAAATGCCAAGTGGCTTATGGATGGCGAGAGTAAGTAGATCAAGTGTCTTCTTCTGTAGAAGAAAGTTTAGGTCGCTATCAATCGAATTAGTGGGTGAATTAAGAGGTGAATGAGGTGATGTAGGGCGAGTTCCAAATGTTGGGGGGTGGGGTGAGTCACGTGAAGGAGACGACACGGGGACATACATAATGTGCGAGGAAGAGAGCACATCACTTGACATCGGAAGACAGGATGCAGGAGGCGAATGTGGATGGTAATCACAGAGAGGGGGAGAGATCCTATCCATAGGGGGAGGTGAGGTGGCATCAGTGAAGGGAACACTAGACTTGTTTGAAGATCGGGGGGATGAAGGAATGTTGATGGGTGTAGAGTCAATAGGATTCGTAGATTGATGTATAGAAAAAGGGGGATTCGAAATACCTGTTAACCGCAAAGGACTATGCCTGAGGAAAGGCATCTCATACCGGCTACGTGGAGAATTAGTGTTGAACATCATTTTTTTCCCAGCGCACTGTGACAATAGTGTCAATGTGTCCTATGTCTTCCGCCCAGCGGGCGTGGACATTGCGCTAGAAGATGACCAATATGGTGGTAGTTAAGACACCAAAATGGAACCCCCCAGAAGTCGAGCCGCTGGACCAGATGGGTGTCTCCCTAGCTAATTTCAATATGATCCGGAAATCCCCCTCTGTACTCTTTTTTGATTAAAATCCAAGCAACTCATTTGTCCTGTGTGCCCAAACACTGTGGATCAACATACACAAAATTTCCAATAGCGTTGCCGATATCCATAAAGACTTGTTGGGTCCAGAATTCAATGGGAATTCTAGGCAACTTAACCCATATCAGTTTGTTTTGGGGATTTTCTTCAGTGGATTAAACCCAATGTACCAATAATGCAACGCCAGAAAGCTTTGCCCGTTGATCCAAGGAATCGCTTTGATTTTCATAAGATCCTCGTGAGGAAGTGAAAACTCTACTAGCCATTTAACAGTCACACCACTACCACTATAGGCTTGTATCCTAACAGTGATTTCCATTTGGTGTCAACCCAACGCCGCATATCGGCTTTGCTCAAATCAGCAAAATGCCACTTTTCAACAAGAGCCCGCTTTTGGAGGCTGGTAACCTGGCCGATGAGAATGTCATGATCAAAAACCATAGAAGGTGCCGGGGATGAAATTTTGAGGGAACGAAGTTGATGTTGAGATCGCCGTCCATTAACCGCATGGGGACGTCCATGTAAACCATGTTCCGCATGAAAGCCATCTGGAGAGTGCATCGATGGTTGAGACGAGTGCCAGGTGTCTTGGATCGTTGGGACCTGCCGCCCAAAATTTGACTCAGCATCTAGTGTGACACGGATGAAGGCCTCGTGCGCTAAGGGGTTCGATTCAAGCAGGTCCATGACCTCATAAACGAGAATGAGGACCAGTGCAACCAGAGAGCGTAGGAATGGTAAATGTTGTCTTAATAACCATCAGGTAGCAGGTCAAAAATAAATAGAACACATTAGAAAATCTCTGCCAAGGATATCTAGGGATCCACGGAGCTCAAGTCACGATGTACTAAGCCCGCAAAACATATCACCCACCTAAGGCCTAAAACGATGAATCACCATTAAAAAAAACAATCCAAATGAGGAAAGTACCCAGAGTGAAATATTAAATTAGAAGAAATGCGATCATGTTAGAGAGTGCGAGGATGCAAATGTCAGAAGGGAATGTGAGTGCAAACCCAAGTCACCTCAATGCGATAATTACTACCGTGCCCCACCCGAAAATTCAAAACCCACCGGAAATTCAACAGGCCCCGGTACCGGAAAAATCAAGCCAGTCGAGAGCAGAAACCAAAATAGTGCAGAGCATAGTCGGAGAAAGAACATCGAAACAGTGTCGCAATGGGGGATAGAGTGTTATATGCCTTCACAACAACAACAGCCCATACATGTCCACCATCTATTAGAAAACCGGTACCGGAATCCAAATGCTTTGTAAGGCCGAGAGATGATGAATGAATTGATCCACCGATTCTAGAGTGGAAGTAAATTGTTAGTATGAAGGCAAGATCCTTCCTCCCGAGAAAGATGAGGGCAAATGAGATTAAGAATATCAGTCGAAAGAGGCATATGGACGTCTAAAGGGAGGATGGATATGGGATCGAAATATACAGATAAAAAGGTATATGGCGAGAGAGAGAAGAATCAGAATGTGGAGTACTTCCGAGTGGAGAATATAATGGAGGTCATTGAGATACATGAATGGCATCCTATATATATCTGGTAGATAGCAAGGGATGGAAAGAGGGTCCGAGAAAAATAGAAACACCACCGAAGAATAGCAGATGATGGAGACAAGGCCAGTGACAACAGGATCACCCCCTAAGGAAAGTATTCTGCGATGACCGGGTATTGTTGGTTATTTTTTTTGCAATGGGAAAATACCAAAACCAAATATTAACTGAATACAGAGGCTATGCTCTGTTTTCCTTTGCTCCAGGATCTTTTTTGCACAGAGGACCCTTTAAAAAAAATAGCTGAGAACAGAGTATTTCACCACCATAAAAGATCTTTATTCATTAAAATAAAATGACTGATATACATTCATCCTCTTTGCTGAGAGGGATTTACCAAAACAACATTCAACCATAACTCTGTTTTCACCTGAGAAATTACTGAGACATATTCATCCTCTTTCACTCAGAGGGATTCACCAAAACATTACAAAAGAAATTACTCCGTCTCCTTTGAAATTTTACACCACTGTGTGTAAATATTTCATTTACATTCACTGCTATGTGAAAATAAAAATTACAGGGATTTACAGATTTACCTTTTCACTGCTGTGTGAAACTATTCATGGTTTTGAAACCAAAACTGCCCCCTGGTTTTCTTCATTCACTTCTCTGTTTCTCCTCCACTGCTGTGCATTCTTTTTTACAATTACACTCTCTTTTACACTGCTGTGTATATTATCATACGGGCTGCTGCGTTTTTCCCTTCTCTCTTTGTTTCGCACTGCTGTGCATATTTCTCCATCGCTCTCACTTATGCTTCGCACTGCTGTGCATTCTTGTCCATTGCTCTCACTTATGCTTCGCACTGCTGTGCATGTTTCACTATTACATTCATGCTTGGCACTGCTGTGCGTATTTCACAATATCATTATCAACACAAGACGATTACATTTTTTTTATATAACAGGGGGGAAAAAAGTACTAGCATCTCCATACTTCCGTAAAAGAAGACAGTAGAAAATTTAATGGTCTTACTGGCTTTTATCCATGCCCATACTCCCGCTGGAACAAAATTAAAACTTCACCAAAAACTTACCAACCACAGTAAATAGCATTTACTGTTTACTGAGATAAACGCGGTAGGAAGACTTACACTTCACGTCAAAAATCCTTTTCCAGGCCTTCACATCAACATTATACAATATGCTTTTGGAGCTCTTATCGGGTCCAGGCTTTATCGCATGTCACACATATGTGTACCCATTGTTTCTGTCGATTGCGAAATCCCGATCACCACATGCCCGATACCACCGATATATATATTTTAATATATGTACAAAAATATATATAAAACGAGCCACTTGCGGACCCGAAAAATTATGAACCAAAATGTTGAACAGCAGTCGGGTCCACAATATCGGGTGAGAGCTTATCGCATGGGAAAGAGCTGACCACTTGGTTTTCGCCGATAGCGAAAATAATATGGACCCGATAATTTATCAAAAAAGGATTAATTCCTTCATCGGGTCCGGCTCATCGCAAATAGTAAAAACAACTTTTAAAGCTCCACTTCTATTCCGCCGATGCGATATCAGCTGTTCGCTCATCGCTGAATCGCTGAGTTGCCTGCCTGTGTCGCTGACTACTCATCGCTGAAGTCGCTGGGCTGAATCGCTGGGGTTGCTGGGATCGTTGCACGCTGAAACACTCACGCGCAGTTGGAATTACAATTTTCAACAAGGGAGACGTGTTCGTGTTCCCCAAAGGCCTTGTGCACTTCCAACTCAACATTGGCTCTGTCAACGCAGTGGCCATCTCTGGACTCAGCAGCCAGAATCCAGGAACTCAGCTGGTGGCCAACGCACTGTTCGGGGCCTCTCCCCCTGTTGATGCCTCCGTTCTTGCCAGAGCTTTCCAGATCGATTCCAAGCTCGTCCACCGTCTCCAAAACAAATTCAAGTCCTCCTCCTGATCTCATCTCATGACGACGTCACTTCTCCTTTGCATCAATCAGAATAGATTTGGTCTTTAGTTGTTCAATTCAGTTCAGTTGGTATTTATATAAAAAATAAAACCCCTCTCTAATTACTCTGAGAGTCCGGGAGTAATAGGTAGTCATTACTATCTAATATGTAAGTATGGTACCCCAATATACCACATAAATGTAAGGTACCTCAATATTGCAAATCCACGGTGTTTGTCTGGATTAATAAATTTCACAGCTTTAATTTCATATCCGTGTATGCAGACTTATCATGTAGACTTCCTTGCAATTTGGTGGTTATATATATATAATAAAAAGGATAATGAAATTCATTCCATTTGGACACCCTCTCTCCATAGTCATTCATATTTTCTCCACTTATTTTTGTTCTCCAGTTGTTTTGTTCTCGTATGCATGAATTACTAGACATTCAATATATAATTGTTCTCTAATTATTTTGTTCTCCTATGCATGAAGTACCAGACATTCAATATAATTCCCTACCACGGAAAATATGTTCAATTTGTTTATCTGGTTGACGTTCAATTTCTTTATCTTGTTGCTATGTTTGAGCACATTATGAAATGTTAACTAAACCTTAGTTAACATTATAAATTATGAATTATTTAATAAATTATTTATAATCAATTATTTTATTATAATGCGTAAAAGGGTAACGAACGTGTTGCCATCTTTAATCCAAAAGGCTTGCTCACAACGTTTCCAATGGCATAGTCGATCATGACGTCTTCTTTTCCTGCATATCTTGGTGCCTGAGAATGCTGTCGTTGGTTCTAATTGATATTGGACATCACCACCAAAAAATAAAGTTGAATTTGAAACACATATATCCACTCTAAAGTGGAATTTGAAATGCTTATACATTTCCATGAAACAAACAATCATATAGCATGAACAACTGGGAACCACAACCAACGAAAAGAATGCTAACAATGTTTATGTTTGATACATAATGGTCTAGCCACACATTTTATTCATATCTCGGAGGAAGAGAGAAAAAAGAAACTACGAAAAGTGAGGAGAAAACTTATACTTCTCATTAATCTTAATACATGGCTATTATGATAGAGTTGGCGCATCAATTAGATTTTCCAACATTTGAATGACAATCCTAACCCTCATTTATGATTATTAAGAATACTCCCTTTTTCCTCAATGTCGCCTTTAGAACTAAGCTCGGTTTACGATTTTAATAATATGCCCTCCTCCTTGAAAAATTGAAAAACCAATTTAAATATTCCAATTTTCTAAGGAAAATATTAAAATAATACATCTCTAATAAATTTGGGCAAGGAAACCATGAAAATTATACATTAAACATGAGTAACATAAATGTGGATAGAACCCTCATAGGCGAAAAGGAGGGTCAAATGTGGATAGAACCCTCTCAACTGCTTTTTCCACAACCATAACTTGAGATCTGGTACCTAGCTTACACCACCCCCAGTCAAATGTTCTTTTCTTTTAGCTTACTTAAGAGTAGCCTGCCTAGAAAAAGGGCAAGCTCGGGAGTCTAATGGCGTGGGTCACTTCAAGCCACGTCAGGAAAAATTTTGGGACCGCCGAAAAATTGGAGGCTTACAAGTGAATGCTACCACTGTGAATAGTTTGTCGTCATGAATCTTATGGGCTAAGTCAAATTAGCAAGATGGACTTTGAAGTTTGAAATAAACATGTTGACATGTAATAGGTGTAGACGAAAGTGCTATACTCGACAAGTTCATTCTGTACCACATGGAATTTGTTAACAAATGGATTGATTTGTATGATAAAAAGAGAGAAGAAGTGTTAGAAACAAGGAGACATTTTAAGAGATAGATCACAAGGAATACACCATTTCCTATTGATATAAAATAGGAATGGGGCTAAAATTGAACACTTTAATGGGTTACTGAAAAAATTCAAAATCAAATTAGAAGATGCAGGTATATATTCAAACATAATAGATGATGAACTCAACATGTCTAGTATTAATTTTTTCAACTAGGGTCAAATTCCACCTTCGACAGCTCTGATGATCGAGATGATAATTGCATTAAATTCCCCTTTTCGAGAGGATCAAAATCGACCTAAAGATCACCCTATTTGGACAAGAAGAAGTTGATTTTTGATTTATTTTACCTACTCATGTATATTGGAATAGGTCGGCCCTAAGCACATGTACAATTGGATAGGTCGACCTCAACATCAAGTGGACCCTCATGGAAGCCTATAAATATAAGAGATCTCAAGCTCATTTGGGAACATTTATTATGCGATCTTCTACTCTCTTCTATTGTTTTGGTTCACACAAGTTTGACGGAGGAAGTTCACTCAAGGGTCTGAAATTACAGGGGTGAAGCTCGCATGGATCTAGAGTTTTTCTTTCTTGGTCGCACGCATGTAACTGAGATTTTTCGTCCTTGGACGCACACACATAGTGGCTAAGGGAGTGTCTAGGAAGTCTCAGATGCTCACACAGAAGCTTGAAGGTAGCGTCCAGGGTTTCTGAAGCAGATCGAGGAGTTTGGTTCCCATACACACACATACAGTTGCTAAGGGAGCGTTCAGGAAGTCTCAAACGCTCACAAAAGATCCTAAAGGGAGCGTCCAGGGTGTCTAAAGTAGAAATGACGATGATGGCCTTTCCCTAGAAAACCTCCTTCAAAACTAGAGGAAATCGAGTTAAGCTCGCTAAATTTGGAGAAAAAGTCGGATTTAGTGATTCTGCCAAAATCGCCACCCATTTAAACTATGGGTTAACTAGAGTTAATCTAGGCATTAATTAAGATAAGCGCGATTAATTGAAAGTTATCGCACTAATCACGATTTTATTAAATGTTACCCCGATGGTTCAGAGGGACTGGACACATGGCGCGTTTAATGTCAATGTTCATGGATTATAGCATTATCGACCGTTATAATAAAATGCAACATTTCTCTGGAGCATTCACATGCCAAATGTTAATGTTAACAGTTTGGGTTTGTTAGAGACACTGTTTGAATAAACCGTGACTACTACATTTAATGGCGTGTTCACATGGCATTAACCGTCGTAGTGTTGGAGCCGCCAGAGGTTGCGGTAACCGTAACCACTATATTGATTGGTGTTCACATGGGGAGGGTTGGTCCACTGTCTGGCCCTCCTAACCGCCCACTCCAAAAACATTAAAGTTCAAATAGATATGGAGAACTATAAGGGTAAGAAACATGTGATAGCGGAGGTGGTAAAGGGTCTTGGTCACGAAGGGGAGGGAGTGGGGTCGAACCCCGGTGCCTCCATAACAACTTTGCCACTATGTCGAGCCTAGTCCTTTGGGGAGGGACACATGGCGGCCTCCAGGCTTGCCAGCTGTCCCCTCCTAATTGGACCACCATTAACCAATTATAATATGTCACGTCAGCACCTCTCATCAACCAATAACAATCTAACACTTGGCGAGCTCCGATTAATCCGTTGACCAAAGTTAACCCTGCACAGTCACCTGCCACGTTAGTAGTACACACTTTTATTGTGCAGTGACTATGCATTTTTTTTAAATTTTGCCTATTTAATAAAGCGAACATAACTCAATAACTTCCTCATACGAACTCGGTTTTTATCGAAACGAATTGCATTGGGATCATTTTGCCGAGTCAGACGCGGTTGTTTAGGTTTCAAGCCATTCTAATAAATTTGATTTTTGAGCTAAATATTGAGTGCTTGATCATTCCTCCCCACTAGAAGCCTTTTGGACCCAAAAAGATACTATCAATTTTTCAACATGTGAGGGTAAAACTCTCTCACCTTCTCGATCTGCATCCATTTGGCTTTAGAAGGCTTTTTGTCGCTTGAGTCCCAATCTAAGGTATTCGACATCCCCTCTTTTCGAAGTGCTGGTTCTTCTTTCAAGTATGAGATCCTGTTGAATCTCATCACAATATTTTGGCGAGAAATCATCTATTGATGATAGTTGAACATGCTCTCCTTGATCATAAATCAAAGGAGGCTCAAACAATCTCATATTCTCAACATTAACAATAGAGTATATTTGCATATAAGGAGGCACATCAAGCTTAAATGCATTGTTACCAATCTTTTCCAGGATTTTAAAAGGACCATAACAGATTGCCTTAATATTTTTACCTTCACCTTGAAGTCTCTCTTTGTTAATATATAACCAAGATTCGTCTCCAAATTGAAATTTTTGATCAACCTGGTGTTTTTCATGCGTTGCCTTATAGCTACTTTGACCTTTCTCAAGATGTTCCTGCACTGTATGATGTATAAACTAAATTTGCTCTATGAACTTCCTTTCCTTATCGATGTCACTGTGACCATCGATGCCGACATATTTCTCAAAGATGAAGTCCAACGGAGATCTTGGCAAGTACCCAAAACATGCCTCAAATGGCGATGTGTTTATGGAAGAATGCTTTGCCTTGTTGTATGCATGTTTTATATAATGCAACTGTTCATACCACAACTTGGGATGTTTGTTGCAATATCCTCTAAGAAGATGAATAAATGTTCCGTTGACCACCTCAGTTTGTCCACTTGTTTGTGGATGAAAGGTTGACTCTTCTTCAACTTTGTGTCCATCATGTCTCACAAATTGGACCAAAACTTCCCAACAAATCGAGAATCTTGATCACTTACAATATAAGTAGGAAGACCAAAATGAACCCAAATGTTTTGGAAGAAAAGATGAGCTATTTTTTTCAGTTGTTCTTTGTTTTTTACATGGTGTTAGTATGCACATTTTTCTAAACCTCTCTACAACTACATACAAATAATCATGACCTTTCCTTGACAATGGAAGACCTCCTACAAAATCCATTGAGATACTCTTGCATGGGCGTGAACGTACTGGAAGCGGAGTGTACAATCCTAGTTTCCTATTACTAGGCTTACTTGTTTTACACAAATAACATCCTCTAATGAAACGAGATACATTATCAAACATCCGTGGCCAATAACAATACGTTTGGAGATTTTCTATTGTCTTTCCTACACCAAAGTGTCTAGCAATCAATGAAGTGTGTGCCTCCCTTATGATATTGTTTCTTTCTCCCTGTGGAATACACAAATTGCCGAAGTGATACAACAAACTATTATGTATATGATAGTCCAACTCTTCAATTTGGTTTTCTTGACTCAAGATTTCATACACATCTCGAAATTCATTATCGTATGCATATTGCTCAATGTAACTTTCATGTAAAATAGAATTACGTTTGAGTATAATAGATTAATTTACAATAGGCCTTGAAAGAATATCAACTACCATATTGTAGATTCCCTTCTTGTACTTGATAACCAAATGAAACTGTTGTAGAAACCCATCCATCTAAAGTGTCGTGACTGCTGCAAATTTGATTGTGACTATAAATACTACAATTGATGGTTAGTATGGATAATGGTCTCCTTCCCCATCAAGTAGTGTTTCCATTTTTTGACACTTTGTACCAATGCGTAAAGTTCTTTTTCATAAGTGGGATAGTTAGTTACAGCTCCATTAAAAATTTCAGAATGAAATGAAATGGGCTTACCATGTTGCATAAGAATTGCTCCCATGACGTAATCACTAGCATCCATTTGAATCTCAAATGGTTGTCTAAGATCCAGAAGAGCCGATACTAGTGTTGAACTAATCTTTTGCTTCAAAGCATCAAATGCTTTCTTCTATACATCTCCCCAAGTGAATACTTTCTTGACACTTGTCAATGCATGTAATGGAGCTGCGATGGAAGAAACATTACCAATAAATTTCCTCCAATATTGTGCTACCCTAAAAAGATTCTTAGCTCTGTAACTGTATTGGGCTTGGGCCAATTCAGAATGACCTCAACTTTAGAGGGGTCAATATTCAGCTCACCTCCTCCAACAATGTGTCCCAAATACACTAAAGAAGTCTTGCCAAATTCACACTTTGACATCTTTAAAAACAATTGTTCTTTTCTCAAGTCATCAAGTACTTTGTTTATGTGCATGACATGTTCATCTCTGGATTCGTTGAATATGAGTTTATCATCTAATTACACAATGGCAAAGTCATCTAGAAATGGTCCCAATACATCATTCATAACTCTCATGAAAGTAGCTGGAGCATTTGTAAGGCTGAAAGGCAAAACAAGCCATTCAAAAAATCCTTGTTTAGTTTTAAATGCAGTTTTCCAAATGCCTTCTTCAATTATTCTAACTTGATGATAACCACTTCATAAATCTAACTTAGTGAAATACTTTGCATACCTCAACTGATCAAGAAAATCATCAATTCTTGGGAGTGGATAACAATTCTTTACCATGATTTTTTCAATGCACGGAAATCCACACACATGAGCCAAGTCCCATCCTTCTTTGGCACCAAGCCAATGGGCGAACCACATGGCGAATTAGATGGGCATATGATACCCTTTTTCAACATTTCTTGAATTATCTTCTTGATTTCCATGCTCTCCATAATCGACTTGTGATACATGCCAATATTTGGAAGTGGAACATCCTGATGTAGCTATATCTCATGATAAATTCTCCTCTTGGGAGGTAACCCCTTTGGTTCCTAAAACATCTCGCCATGCTTTCTTACCACATCAAAAAGAATCAGATTTCAATTTGTCATCACAACCTTCAAAAGGTTCATATTCTTTTTCTTGATCATGAGAAGCACAACATTTTTACTTGTAGTTACTAGTCTCTTCATCTTGCCTGCATTAACTAAAGAAATGTTCATCTTTTTCCGATGGGCTCTCACAATGTACTCCACCCCTTTCTTGAGCAATAAGTATTTTTTTCATGGCGATAAAATACTGCTTTCCTATCATACAAATAAGGACTACCAAAAATGATACCTGAGATGTCAAGTGGAACTACATCTAACTAAACTTCATCAATGAACTTTTTAGTAATGGCGAACTTGAATAAGAACTTCCTTGTAACCTATAAATTTGCATTATTGACTATGCAACCCAATGGATATGGCTTATGATGAGGTACAGTTTCAAGGTTGATATTTTTGACCAAGTCTTCTGAAATTAAGTTTGATTGTGACCCACTATCGAATAATGCATCAATCTTTGTATGATTTGAAATTACCCTTACATGAAAAAACTATATTCTTGATTCTTCATTTCGAGTTTTGTTTTGACTGTGTGAGGAACTAGTGCTTGCAACAACTTCTTTTCCTTTTGTAACCATGGCTAAAATCTTGGTCTCATCACCAGAATCTAATCCAAGGTCATGTTGTGTGGTAGCGGTTGTCTTTTGTTTTCCCTTATTGTTTTATTTCTTAGGCCTTAATTCAGGATGTAATTTCCAACAATGGGCTTCATCATGCCCAACTTTGGAACAATTTTGGCATATGGTTTTCTCCCTTTATTTCTTCACACTTGAATTCTTCTTTCCCTTCCATCCCCCTCTTCTCTTTCTCCTTACCCTTGAAAGGCTTCTTCTTATTACCTTCTTCTTGAATGTTCTTTCCCCTTGCTTCAAGGTGTGTGGCTTGAACATATACCTCATCCAAATTGCTTGGATTGAACATAAGGGTAGTATGTTTCAAATAGGGATGTAAAATGATCCAAGTGGATATTGGTGGCCACCCCCCTATTCCACATGGAACCCCACCATTGTTTCTTTCAGTTTCTCACTTTCCTTAATTGTAACACAATTTATAATTTTTGGCCGTTTTTCGGGTCTTGAACTTCTGGAGTCATTTTGAGGCCCTAAACGACATTTTTTTGGAAATATTCCACCATGTGATTTCAATGAAAGCACATTTTCAGTTGTAGTCCTCAGAGATATCTTTCCAATGAGGTATCATGCGCATCAAATGGAGATAATATGACCAAGTTACGAACCTGGGAAGTTGGTTGCACAACTAACCTCAACTGGGCCCATAAACTCTTGGTGTTACATCTCCTTGGATTAGGGTTTTCTCTTATTGTTCAATAATCAAGAGTCCCTTGAGCCTCATTGTAACTCAGTTCAGAGGCATGTAGCTGCTGCATCTCTTCTAAGAGATAAGCTACCATCACCTAAGCTAGTCTCATTTCCATTCTATTTGTAAGCATATTACATTATTTGATATTAATGAAAGATAGTGTTATTTCTACTGCATCTCTGTATTTATGGTTATATCTGTAATTTGTTGCATTCATGTTTAAATTCGAATCAGTGGTATCAGAGCGGTCTTTTCTTTCTCTGTTTTTCTTTGCATATGCCCAACGATGTCAGGATATAAGGAGTTAGGGCTCGAACTCGTCGAACCTTTGCAAGACCAGCCTCAAAAATCCCGACGGCCTCCAATGGGGGAAGAAAAGAAAGACGAGGGAGCAGGAGATTCTATCAAAATATTGCTGGAGGAGGCCCTCAAGAAACAAAGGAATGCGATGTTTGATAACTTTGCCCAAATCCTTCAACGGTTTCCCACCAACAGCGCATCCACATCCAAGAGCCACTCTGGAGGCTCCACACCTTTTAAGGTACAAGTAAACTTTGACATTCCCATATTTGAGGGCCAAATAGATGCAGACGCAATAGATAAATGGTTGAATCTACTAGAAGGATATTCTTTTGTTCATGATTTTTCTAGTCGAGAAAATATTACTTTTTCTCTTCTCAAATCCGCCCCCCACGTTAAGGACCTGTGGGAAACCTATTATGAGCAAAAGGATGAAAGTACAACCTCATTGATTTCAGCCGCTCCCACTTGGAATTCATTATGAGACGCCATCAAGGAGAAATACTACCCTATCAGGAGCTACAAGGACAAATACATAACGTGGACCATGCTGCGGTAGGGAAGGGACCAAGATGTGTCGGAGTTTACCAATGTTTTTTATACCCTTCACACGAATATGGGTATCAAGGATTCTAAGAAACATTTGGTGCTCAAGTATTGCAGCTGCCTACATAGATACATCCAAGATGAGATGGAGTTCTTGGACATCTCCTCGCTTGACAGGACATATCGATACACCATCAAGATCGAGCAGAAGTTTCAACAGAAGAAGCGAGACTTTGGATTTGTGAATTCAAAGGAAGGTAAAGGTGCCCCTAAACCGTATAACAAAGGACAAATCCAGGGCAGGACGGCCTAGGACAATCCACCAAGGCCACAAGAAAAGTACAATACTGTGAAGCCAAATGAGGACACAGGAAAGTGGTGTGAGTTCCATAAGAGCTTCACCCACAACACAAGTGAGTGTTGGGCCAAGTAGTCACTGGTGGCTGAATTGAAGGCTTCAGAATCAGATGCATGTTTTGACTCTGAGTCAGAACCCAACAAGGGGAATGACACATAGAAGAAAATTATTGATGTGGAGCCAAACACCACCATCACCACCACAAAGATCTAGAAGGAGGAACTCAAAGATCCAGAGGAGGAGGAGCATCTCTTCCACTCCCAGATGTGGGTAAAGGGTTCCCCACTACAGTTCATTATCGATGGCAGGAGCCAAAAGAACCTCATTGTAGCAAAGGTCATGAATCGTTTGGGCTTACCGATCACAACACACCCACAACTGTACACCATCGGGTGGATTCACCAAAGACGGGATCTGCGCATGAGCCAACAATGTCACCTTCCATACAACATCAAGCCCTTCACGAATGAGGTATTATGTGAAGTTTCTCCCCTTCATGTTTGTGATGTATTATTAGGCCAACCATACTTGTGGAAGTGACATGTTGTGCATGAGTCAAGGCCTCGCATTGTTATTGTTACATTGGGAAATAAGTTGTATAGAATACGAGAGGTAGCACCGCCTACCATCATCTCTCTGGTTACTACAAAACAATGTAGTAAGCTCATTTCAAAAACCAGAAAAGTTTTTTTTCCTCATGATACACCATCAAGGAAAGAAGAATACGGTGGCCATGAACTCTAGACAAGGCCCATCCGCATGACAAAAACAGATGGACAAGGTTGTGGAGGAGTACGAGCACATCTTCACCTCCCCCTTAGGGTTGCCTCTATACTATCAGGTTAAGCACTCCATCGATCTGACCCTAGGTGCATCGTTACCCAATGGACCAATATATTGGCGCTCTGTTCTGGAGAACGATGAAATCAAGAGGAAAATTCAGGAGCTGTTGTAGAAAGGTCACATTCGGCCGAGTTCATCGCCCTGTGGGATCCCAATCATGTTGGTACAAAAGAAGGATGGGACTTGGAGACTCTGTATTGACTATCAGGCACTGAACAAGATCACTATCTCGAATAGGTACCCGATCCAGCAGATTCATGACCTTCTGGACCAACTCAAGGGGGGAATATATTTTGGCAAGATCAACTTGAAGTCCAGATATCACCAAGTACCAACTGAACCCTCTGATGTGTGGAATACTTCCTTCAAAGCCAAGGAGGGCCTTTTCGAATGGTTTGTTATGCCTTTCGGGTTGATGAATGCTCCTACAACCTTCATGACGCTTATGGATGACATCTTGTAGCCATTCACCAACTAATTTGTAGTGGTATACTTGGATGACATCCTGATCTTCTGCTAGAGTTGGGAAGGGCACCTCCACCACATCCAACAAGTTCTCTAAACACTTCGGCAACACAAGCTATGTGCCAATTTGGAGAATGAAATTTTCGCATGACCCAAGTTTAGTATATGGGATACATTATTGATGAATGGGGGGTGCATGTGGATCTAGCCAAGATCCAAGTCATTCAAGATTGGTCAACCCCAACCACTCTGATGGAGCTCTGCATCTTTCTAGGTCTTGCCAATTTCTACCACAGGTTCGTGTTGGGGTTCTCTCATATCACTTGGCCCTTGAGTCAAGTCACCAAAGGGGGAGCGAAAGAACATTTATTTTGGTCAAAATCCAAACAGAAGGCATTCGTAGAGTTGAAACATCACCTCTACTCTGCACCAGTGCTCACATTAGTAGACTTGCAACAACCATTTGAGATCGAGACAGATGCCTTTGACTATGTTATTGGGGCAATCCTTACTCAACAAGGGCATCCAATGGCATATCACAATGAGACACTTTCAAACACAGTCCTGAAGTATCCCACTTATGACAAGGAGATGTATTCCATTTTGTAGGCTTTCCGACAATGGAAGCATTACATTTTGGGGAAGTGTTTGGATGGGGTCCCCTAGGTCAATTTTGGGGAAAATAGCCCAATTTTTGTTATATACAATGTAGAGTCTCCACAGATTGTGGGCATGGAGTGTGTAGATAGTAAATGAGTCAAAAAGGGCTTTACCCTCCTTTTATGTAAGTTGAGTCGGGTTTTGAAGATCTACCCATGGTCAACGGACCATGGGACTGTATAAATAAATGTGTCTTAGGGATGTCTAAGAGAAAGAAGGAAGTAGTCGATGGAAAGAGTCTAAAGGGTTAGTGTAGGAGAGTAAGAAGGAAGGCTCTGTAGCTGTGTGCGCAGAGGCCAAGGGTAGAGTTCGCAACTAAGTGCACCGTCCCCTGTAGCTGAGTGCACAAGGAAGTCTTGAGTTTGTACGATGAACTGATTATCAATAAAGAAGATTATTATTGAAATTTCTGTGTTTGCCCATTTACTTCTGTTATGTATGAATGCATTTTATGATGTGATAAATAATTCTTGTATGAAATAATGATGTAGTGATGCGTGACTTTACATGGTTTATATTATTATATGAACGCAATAGACATTAAGAGTTTACGCGAATATTATACTATTACATGTTAAAGTTATCCAACACTTAAGAAGGACTAAATAATTGATGGGTTAAGAATAGTCTTGGATGCACGTAAGTCACTGATTAGCATGCTCAGGGTCTGCAAAAGCGAGTCATAGACCTTCGTGGAGGTCTAGAGGCTGATTCAAGGAAGTTATATAGATAAACCTTAAAGGCTTATCGATCTGCATGAAGGTAGATTTAGGGAATAAAAGGACATCACGCTGGTCTCTGGTTGTAGAAACTTGGTTCTAACATCCCCCCATACTACTTCAGTTGAGACTTCAGTTCGCACTTCGTGGATTGATGCCAAAAGGGCCAGTAGTGTAGGGATTTATTTGGTGCAACTAACTCTGAACCTGGATTAGGACCCACTAAGCCAACAAATGGTTCTGTTATCGGGACTAGGATCTGCATAAAGAGATATGTGATGTTGCATCACTGGAATCTGAAAAAGAAAAAAATTGAGAAGTGGTTGGATAGAAATATCCACAAATTCATGGCGCAAGAGAACATAAATATGCACCTGACAAAAGAACAGTGGTTGGACACGTATCCATACACATAAATACATGAATTTTCTTCTGCACCTTCCCGATCGAATTATACGAGTGTATTTCTAAATTGGCAGACAACCAAGGAAGGTGGAGGCTTGAGGGTCCAATAGTGTGGACCCTGGAGCTAGTGCAAAAATTGGAAGCTTCTAAAGATAAGATCGCGTGTGTTGTTGATCACTGGCTTGATCGAGTCATAGGAGGATTTGTGACAAAATTCACAATTGATACCTCAGTCAGCTACAGCGAAACGGGGCGACGCTTTTTCAAAGGACCACGAGGTAAGTATTTGAGATCTTTGAATACTTTGATTAAAATGCTCTTGTGTGAAAATCGGGTTATGCCACTACCTTGATGTTTGGATCTACACGAAGTGGATGATTATTTAGAAAACAAGAGAGAGAAGGTCCTAAATATAACCCATTGGTAGAACCTCCTTCGAGTGACGATAAGGGAGAGGTACATGCCTCACAGCGAAGTGTTGTACAGTTTATAAAACGTGTTTTCTGCAAATACCTCATCTGCTGACACCACCTCCACCTTCACCTCCACAACATACACCTTCACCCACACCACCACCACCTCCACCACTGTTCAATATGTTGAATACCATGAAGTTGCCCATTTTCAAGGGCTTAGGAAGTGAGGACCCAGATCAGTTTTGCTTCATTGTGAAGGTTATATGGACAACATAGAATCTTACAGATGATCATATAAATAACATGCATTTTGTTACTGCTCTAAAAGATTGCGCATTGACATGGTACATTAAGCACTGCACATATAACCCATTAGCATCGTTAGCGATAACTGAAATTGCTCTGAATAAGGAATTTGGTAGGCCCAAGTCTGAATCACAATCAATCATTGGATTCAAGGAAATCATGATGAGGCCCAGTGAAATTCCCTGGGAATTAGATCAACGATTAGAGTGCCATATCCACGAAACCAACATGAATCTCACGGATAGTCAACACCGCAAATAGCTTGTAGGCTTGCTCCTACCCCACCTAAGGGTTTCTTTATCGTAGCAAAAGATAGGGACTTAGGCAGAAGCACTGGAGATCGCGATGAGATTACATGAGACACATACCCAGGACACTACTTTGGGAGTTCAGCAGATTCACGCGGAATTGCGGAATCTCTGCTTGGAATTGCAAAGCTTGAAAAAGGAAAAAAATGGCTCGGCTGGAAGTGCGCGAAGAAGTTTGGTGCCTCAAATGTAAAAGCCACAGGCATGATAAAGATCACTGCCCTGTCTTCGCGAATTATATTGCAGGAGGAGGGCCAATGCCTCTGAGGCAGGAGGTTGCGTAAGATAAAGTACAGGGCCCATGCTATGGTGCACTATTTGCCTCACTTGTTGCAAAAATTTGTATAGATGCCACAATAGCTATTCTACAATTTCTGTAAATCGGTGGGCCACGATGAGCATAACTGCCGTATCTATGAATTAATGATGGAAAGAATGCCCGCATATCGAAGGAAAACAAAAACTCAGCCTCCAGATCAAGGTGTTGGGGGAGCGCGCAGAGGATATCAATGGCGCAGATGAGGATGAGGAGGAGGAGGACCTGGTAGAGGTCGAGGGAAAGTTATTTGTTATAATTGCAGAGTGTCAGGACACTACGCGTGGGAGTGTACAAGCTAGACACGCCCATCATGATGATACCGTACTCAGTTTGACCACGCGATAGAAGAATGCCCTATACTAATAGCTAAGATGCAAGAGAATAAGGCACAACCTCAGCAACCTACCTAGAATTTACAGATGATGAGGGTCGAGCCCCGCGAAGAGGATCTCAATGTGAATATTGTGCTACGAAATAGGATGATGATTGGTGATAATAAAGGAAAGCAACCTGAAGAAAGTGAGTGGGTTCGCAAGGCTCTAGAAAAGGAGGCTGGGCTTGATCTAGAGCACGTGAAGAAAACATTCATGGAAGTGAAGAGAAGCTTCACTGATGCCTCTACTTCAGGAAGTCAAGATAATTTATCTAAAGAAGTTGACCCCTCTATGCTTACCACATTTTTGGAGACTTGTATGAAGCTACTTCTTCTTGTCTTATGTTTGCCTATCTTTTTTACTACGCAAATAGGAGACTATGAGATGAGGCTTACCGCGCAAATAGGAGACTATGAGATGGATCAAGTTATTTTGGATCTCGGGTCAGATGTGAACGTTTTCCCTAAATAAACATGGGAAAGAATGGGGAGACCTATGCTGCAGTGGTCTCCGATTCAATTAAGGACGGAAAACCAACAAAATATTATCCCTATGGGGCAATTGCATGGAGTGACTATAGATGTAGAAGGTGCGAGCGCGCTGGCGGATTTTGAAGTGATAGAAATTGTTGATGGAAATAATGCATACCCCATGCTCATGGGTGTTGATTGGGCTACTGATAAGATAACAATGCGAGAAAAAGATTGGGTTAACCTGATAGTCGATGGACGAATTGCATCGGACCATGAAAGTTCCTATACATTAGATTCAGATGAAGAGTTGGAGCATTGGCATAATAGATTGCACAAAGTATCTACATTGCACTGTAATATGATGACTAAATCACTGCGCTATGTGTCATCAGAGGTAAGAAATTTACCTTATTATTATGGTTTAACTGATGTAGATAAAGTTTTGGATGCATTTGAAAGGGAAGTACCTGAGAAACATCGCTTCCAAGTGCTAGATTTGGTGCCACGCACTACGCCTGCATGGTGGTGGGGTATGCATAAAGACAGTTTTGATGAATGACGTGAGTACAGAAGAATGATGAGATTGTAGTTTGGTCACCTAAAATTTCGGCTAACTGAAAAATATGATGGAAGAAATGATCCACATGATCATTTAGCAAAATGGACTAGGGTTTATGGAACGGAGCCGCAGCCAGAGTGGGTGCATATTTTCTATCACACTTTGGATATCATTCCTATGAATTGGTACCTGAAAATAGAGCTCCGCCATGGTACCGTGGAGTGGGACATCTTAAGAGCAGGATTTTTGATGACCTTCAGCTTTGAGGATGGGTTCAAAGGCATCGACGAAGCACTGCAAGAGGTTAAGGTAGCAATCTCCAGAATACTGCAGGATCCTTTAGAATTGATTCAACCAGATTGGAGCACCCAGCTGTGCCATGTGTTGGAATGCTATAATGTGACTACTGAAGGAGATGATGAGGATCCAAGGAATATTAATATTCCAGAGGCAGAAGGCCACTGCAAAGTTGAAGGACTCGAGATAGAGAATCCATATATCAGCGCACCACTGAAAACTAGGCAAGTAAACGTTGGCACAGAAGTGGAGCCGAATTTTGCTAAGATTGGGGATTATTGAGATGATGCCACAATAGGTAAGGTCGTTGATTTTCTACACGAATATCAGGATTTGTTCCCTACAAAATTTTCAAACCTGAAAGGTATCATAGGAGACTTGGGTGTAATGAAGATTACCTTGAAGCTAGACGCAAAGCCAATCAAGCAGAGGCCATATCGCCTTAATCCCAAATACAATGACAAGGCTCGCATACAGTTGGATAAGATGCTTAAGGCAGGAATTATTGAACCAGTGGAGGAATCTAACTAGGTGAGCCCAATGGTAGTCTAAGAGAAGAAGCAGAAAGGAGAAATATGAATTTGTGTAGATCTCAGGAAGCTTAACAATGTCTGTGTTCATGATCCCTTCCTGACACCATTTACTGATGAATTACTGGACAATTTGGGAGGACAGGAAGCACATTCCTTCACTGATGGGTTCTCAGGGTACCATTAGATTAAGATAGCGCCAAAAGGTAGAAGTAAGACCACCTTCGCGACAAACTGGGGACGTTTCCAGTATACAGTGATGCCTTTTGTACATAAGAATGTGTCGACGATCTTCTCGTGCGTAGTCATCGCAACTTTCAAAGAATTTATTCACAAGTTCTTGGAGGAATATTTTGATTATTGGACAGTGTTTCGGCTAGTAAAGTGCCTGTAGCTAGTTTGTGCTTGATGTTGGATACATGCCGAAGGTATCATATTCTGATAAACCTGAAGAAATGCTTGTTCTGCATCCCTTTCAGAATCTTGCTGGATCATGTGGTGTGCAAGCAAGGATTAATGGTGGATCCTGCTAAGATCATTGTCATAATTAATTTGGAGGCACCAAGAAGTGTCAAACAGCTATGCGCAACACTAGGTCATACTAGATACTATCGAAAGTTCATCAAAAGTTATGTTCAGATTACCCCGCCTATGGTAAAGCTACTGAAGAAGGATGCTACATTCCGTTGGGATGAAGAATGTTAGCGTAGCCTAGATGTATTGAAGGAGAAAATGGTCACTTCACCGATCCTAGTCTTCCTGGATTGGAAGAAGGAATTTCACGTGCATGTGGATGCTTCATGTATTGCACTAGGAGCAGTGGTGACACAGGTTGGCGAAGGAGAGATGGATCATCCTATATCGTTTGCAAGTAGGAAGTTGTCAAAATCAGAAAAGAACTATTCAATGACAAAGCACGAAGGGTTGGATATGGTGTATGTGCTCCGAAAATTCAGACATTACCTGCTAGGCAGACATTTCAAGATGTACACAGACCATTATTCATTGAAGTGTCTAGTCAATAAGCCTGTGTTTGGGGGGGGGGGGAATATGCATATGGCTATTGTTGTGTCAAGAATATGATTTTGAGGTGATTGTGAAGTCAGGAAGGTTGAACATGGAACAAGACCATCTGTTGCGCATTGAAACGTGAGAAGAACCTACTAATTTGGAGGAAGGGTTTCCTAACGCGCAACTCTTCACAATGCGCATCGTAGATAATCACTTTGTGGATATTATACACTTTCTGACTACAAGGACGGCTCCAGAAGGATACGCCAGTCAGCAGAAGAAGGAATTGGGGGTGCACGATATAGCCTTTTCGGTCATTGCAGGCCATTTGTATAAGATGGGATCAAACGAAATACTTCGACGTTATGTGCCTAATTTTGAGTGAAATAGTATCCTCGCTGAAGCCCATGGAGGGGCTACAGGAGGGCATTATGCAGGAAAAGCAACAATGCAAAAGATTTTATGTGTTGGATTGTGGTGGTCGAAGTTGCATAAAGACTCTAAAGAATATTGTAGAGCATGCGATGAATGTTAGAGAACGGGTAGGCCATCGTGGATGGATGAGCTTCCCTTGAATCCGCAGGTGCCATTGTAGCCATTTGAGAAATGGGAAATTGACTTTGCAGGACCAATTCAACCCCCAGGCAAGAAGACAAGTGCACATTATATCATCACCATGATAGAGTATTGGACGAGATGGGCGGAGGGCACAACCTGTGAAAGACTGTACAAGGGAAACAATAGTGAAATTCTTCTTTGAATATGTGTTAACCAAGTTTGGTTTCCTAAAGGTTTTGAACAGTGATCGCGGTACACATTTTCTCAATGAAACAATCAGTGCGCTGAGAGAAGCATTCCAGGTTTACTGTCAGAAGAGTACGCCATATCATCCTCAAGCCAATGGAATGGTTGATGCTTTTAATAATATATTGGAGAATGCACTGATGAAGGTTTGCAATGTGTAGCAGAATGATTGGGATGTAGGTGTACCAAAAAAATTATTGGCTTATAGAACTACTTGTAAAACGATTACTAGTTAGACACCTTTAAGTTGGTCTATGGCATAGAAGTTGTGATGCCTATGGAATACATTGTGCCTAGTCTATGCATAGAGGCTTTCATAGGAATGGCAGACCGTGGAGCCTTAGAAGAATGGCACACACAGCTAATAGATCTTGAGGAAGATAGGTTTTTGGTTGGATTCCATCAGTAGTGTTGTACCTCTGAGATAGGAGTAGGCCAGGCTACCAATGCCAGAGCATCTAAAATAATTGTTTTGGGGCTTTTTGGTTTAAGTTTATGGAAGACCAATGAATGATGAAAGATGTAGAATTGAAGTAATTAATCCTTTGGGGTATATTAACACTTTAGCAAATGGATGCTATAAAGCATTACACAGTGATATAGATCAAAATAGTGGTGAGTAGAAGACAACAAAAATATGATTATCACAGTTTCCAAAATGTAAAACAGAACAATCACAAGTTGGAAAACCTTCTAAACTACGTTCCAAAGGTTCAAGGCAGTATACTTAATGCTTACACAAGATGCTGATGATTTATTGATTAGAGGGGATTAGCTACACAAACAATTGCATTAATCCAATCTCTTAATAGATGATCACTTCAGGAGCTTATAGGAATCAATTGAAACTCTAATTGTTCCTACCTAGATATCTCTACAAGTCACAAGCATATGGAGAAACACAAAATGATTGAAAAGCTGGAAAAACTTACAGGATAACACAAACTATGCAAGACCATATTCAGAATCCTTTTCTTTGTATTAAGGTTCCAAAAAGACCGATTACATCAAGAGTATGCAAAAGCTTCTTTCAAAAGTGGCTTCCAGGTTCAAAGTAGTACAAACAATTACAACTTTACAAGCAATAGACTGTGAATCTTGAACTCCGAACCATTTACAAATCAGAAAAGGAGTTATTTATACAACAATAAAACAACAAATATCTTAAAAATTGTTTAAGATTTATTCAAGGAAAGGAAAACATCTTCATGGCAAGAAGATAGGGGCAACTCTTGAACTGATTCTCGCTGTCCCCTTTTATTCAGGTTGTGCTGGCTTTAGTTGATGATATTTTCCCCTTTATGCTTATATATGGTTTGAATCCTTCGCGTTGGCTGATTGCTTCATTTTGATCTTTCACCTATCTTCTTTAAACTCTGTCATTTTGACTTTCACCTTGCTGAGTGATTTTGATTGTGCATTCTAGTTTTATTATTATTTTTACAGTAAATGTTCATATCTAGTCTTCAAAAAGTTATGCAAACTTGTTGTTTATAAACCTGGAAAAACGATCTTCTTACCTGCAAGACACATAATTTATTTAGAAAACATGGTGGTTAAGGGTCTTTAATGGCTCTGTCAAGCTCGAAATGCTATCGGAAGGATTCCGTGGCTTATCGGAGGGAATAATGATGGTTTAAATGACCGCAGAGGCAAAGTGGAGGCTACACTGTGTAAAGCAGGCAGAACAGGGAAAAAATGGCCTTTTATGTGTTTAATGGAGAAATAGCCAAAATTTTAACTATCGGGCGAAAGGAACAGTGGTAGAACAAAAAGGCAACGCAGAGCTATTTTACAAAGAAATCCTTTATAAAACTCAATAAGGTAGACTTGAAATTTAATGGAATCAGGTGGATAATGATATCGGTTCCGGTTGAATGTCGCATATCGCAATCGGAGTTGGCGGGGAGTCAGACCCATCACAAAGACATATGATAATGGGTGAATGCGATGTGGTATTAAACTGCAATATATATATGGTCGGGTCCAGGCTCTCATCACGATCGGAGATCAGATATCGCAATGGCGAGGGGTGTATGCATCAGACGGGATTGCAAAGGAGGTGCGGATGCAATATTGCTATGGAATATGATATATATTGTTTCAAGTCTGGGTCCATCACAATCACATATCAACTATCGCAATGAGAGTAGGCAGGGTTAGGTCTATTACAAAGGACCGCAATAGGGGTTGGACGTGACATAGCATTGAACTGTATTATATATGGGAAAAGGAAACTTTAAGGGATTTATTACTATTAGGTTAGTGTTAATATGAAAATATGAGTGGAAGGAAAAATGAGCTAAGCATAATGGAACTATTTACTCTTGACATATATTCGTCAATACTTAGGGAAAAGATGTTTTTATGTAAAAAGGGAGTTTTCATGGTGTTTTTACTTTTCCTAGGTAAAGAGGGTTTTTACCATAGGAAAGGGGGTTCTTATGGAATGAATGAAAATGAATATATGAAGGGGAAGTTAGCAAATATATGAATGAATGAAGATGAGGGAAGTTAAATAATTGATCTTTATAGACCTCCATCCGCTTTGTGAAATTGCCTCTTGGACTTAGAAACATGATAGAATGTGCATTTTGTCCAATCAACCATTAAGCTTCTGCAACCTTTCTCTACTTACCCTTTGCCTATCCTATCATTTTCTCTTCGGTTAATGGGTGCATTTAAGCTAGCAAACCCTTGTTCTTTCTTCTTATTTAACAAAAACAAACTATCTAAATCTACCCTTATAACTTCCAAGGGCTCAAAATAAACTAATGAGCACCTTATTATTCTCTCCCTAACTACTGATCTACCAATATTAAACAATTTGGACAGATCTTTATTCTCTATCTAGAACATCAAATTTAAAACATGAAGCAGTCAAGATTAAATAATTTGACTATCATGGGTTGTGGCATTTAAAACAAGCTGCACACAACTATTATTTTGCAGAAAAAGAGTAGTGGCATTTAGACTTGCTAACTTTCAGAGTTTATTTGTTTTCTTTCTACCTAACATTTTATTTTTGCCTTTATTTTTTAGAGCGGCTACCCTAACATTTTCTTTGATATGAACATGATCATCAAAATATTTTTTAAACACATTTTATTGACTATTGTTATGTCCATATCCTAACTTAACATTTTTTGAATATGCTATCTAATCAAAACCAAAAAATGCTACAACATTGGCTCCATCTGGGGACTACTTTCTCCTGTAGAACGGAGAGAACTTATAAATCCATGTGTCTTCTCCTCGGGCTATGGAGTCCTTGTGGTAAAAAATATCACACTGACATCTTGGAAAGGGAAAGAAAACCAGAATATTTACAACGAAAACTATTTCACCTTCTTAGTACTGAATATAATGTTTGAGAAACCTTCCATTTACAGGATAAGTGGAATATTGTCCCTCAAGATTTTGCAGCACAAAAGTGTTGTTACCCTTTACTTCAACAATTACTAAGTATCCAAACCATAGATTATCGAATTTTCCATTCTTTCCCTTCTCTTCTCTCCTAGCATCCCATCTTAGAAGTAGATCACCTTCCTTAAAGTCCCTTTCACTGGCTCTTCTATCAAACAAGACTTTCATCTTATTCTGATATTTCTGTAATTTGTATTGAACTTCATCTCTATTTTCATTAAGTTCAATAATCTGATTGATTCTTCTTGAAAAATCATTAGGTTTATCTGTTGCATCCTGCAGAAATTTTAAAACAGGGAAAGCCAAATTGGTAGAGAAGATTGCATCTTTACCATAGACTAGCTAAAATGGATATTTTCCAGTTGACCTCTTTGGAGTAATTCTGTTTGCCCATATTCCATAAATCAAATGTGAATCCAAGCTCTTCTTATGATCAGCTAGTGTCTTTTTTATTACCTTTACTAAGCTTTTGTTTGATGATTCTGCAAGACCATTACCTTGAGGGTAATATGGAGTTGAATGATGTAGCAAAATCTGATATTTCTGGCAAAAGTGAGTCATTTTAACACTAGAAAAAGATGTTGCATTATCAGTTACAATTTGAGTTGGGTAACCAAATCTAAACAAGATATTTTCCTCAATGAACTGAATTACTACTGCATCAGTAGCATTTCTGACTGGAATTACTTCCACCCATTTAGTAAAGTAATATGTTGCAGTGAGGATCCATCTATGCTGATTACTTGAAGTGAGGTGAATCTCTCCAATAAAATCTAATCCCCATTGAGAAAAAGGTGTTGAAACTATTGATGGAACAAGTGGAAGAGCTGCTAATTTCTGTTTTCTAGCAAACATTAGGCTGGGCACACAACCTCTCACCTTTGCTCCTACTTGTAAAAACAATGTGGGCCAATAAAATCCTCCCCTCAAAATCTTGTACACTATAGCTCTCCAAGAATAATGTCCTCCACAAAATCCTGTATGAAACTGATCAATGATGCCTTCAATTTTTTATTCTGTTAAACATAATAACAAAATGTTAAGTGAATCTTTCCAGTATAAATTTGCATTAATAATGCAGTACTTGACTGATTTCAACTTGAGGATTTTACACTGGGTTTTGGAAAATGATGTTGGACACTCAAAATGGATCAAGAAATTAACAATATCTTGATACTAGTTTGACAACAAATATTTCTCATCAATGTGTATAGGACTGATCTGCTCTAAAAGTGGAGGTCCTTGTGGATTCTCCCCTGTAGGATGAAGGGAAGGTTCTTTTGGATTCTCCCCTTCTGCAAGGATAGAAGGTTCTTGTGTATTCTTCTCTTGAGGCTGAAAAGAAGGTTCTTGTGGATTATTTCCTTGTGTTTCTAAAATAGAATTGATTCCAAGAACATTGCAGTTGGATTCAGCTAGAAGTTTAGCTAATCCTTGACCTTTTACTAGCTTGGTGGTCTTGATAGTTAGATCAAATTCCAGAATTTGGGTGATCCATCTACCTCTTTTCCCATTGGTGTCTGGCTGGGTTAAGACAAATTTGACAACACTATTTGGGACATAAGAAATAATAGGTGAGTGTAATACATACATTCTGAATGATTTCAGAGCTTAGATGAGGGCATAAGCTTGCTTCTCAATGATGTCATACTTTAGCTCAGCATCTCTCATAACCTTACTGAAAAAGGCTATGGGTTGGTCATGGGAATATTCATTTTTCTGTAATAAAACAACAGCAAGGGTTGTTTCAAAGGCAAAAGAGAAAATACTAAATGGCTTGGTATAATCGGGGCTAGCTAAGGTGGGAGCTTCAGAGATGGCTCTTTTTATTTGTTGAAATGCATGCCAAGAAGAGGGAGTCCATTTGACTTCATGATCCTTTCGAAGAATGTCTGTTATATCCTTCACTATCTCTGCATAATTTGGAATAGATCACCTTAGAAAATTAATCTTGCCCAGAAAAGCTTGAATCTCCTTTCTATTTCTAGGCAAGGTCAATGTTTCTGTGGTAGATACTCATTTGGGATCAATTAGTATGCCCTCCTTTGAAATTATATGGCTCGACAATTTTCCTTCTTTGACGGGAAACAAGTACTTCTTTGGGTTCAATGATATTCCAAATTTTCTACACCTGTCAAAAACCTTCATCAAGTGCTTTAAATGTTTCTGATCATACTTAGAAAAAACATTTATGTCATCAAGATAAATAACCACAAATTTATTTACCTAACCCATGAAAGCGATGTCCATTTCTCTCTGAAACGTTGCTCTAGCATTTGTTAAGCCAAATGGCATCCTTGAGTACATGAATGTACCCCATGGTGTTGTAAAGGTTGTCTTCTCTCTGTCTGCTGTATCAACATTTACCTGATTATAGCCTGAATAACCATCAAGCATAGACAATCTTTGTGATCCTGAAACCATTTGTAGTAACTGGTCCATTTTGGGCAAAGAATAATTATATTTTAATGATGCCTTGTTCAGATTTCTGAAATCTACACAGAGTCGTATTTCTCCATTTTTCTTTCTAATAGGAACCAAATTTGCAACCCAATTAGAATATCTAAGAGGAAGAATGATTTTCACATCTGAAATTTTCTTAATTTCTCTTTCTAGAATGGGTAGAAGAGCTAGATTTATCCTTCTAAGCTTCTGCTGATACGGTTTTGCTTCTGGCTTCAAAGGGATCTTGTGATGTATTAAAGATGTGTCATAGGTTTTCAAATCAGCGTAAGTGCAAGGAAACACATGTTTATAATTTTGCAATAACTTAAAATACTGTGTTTTGATTTCTGGGTCTAAAGATGCACACAATTTGATGTTTTTAACATCTTCAATAGTTCCAATGTTAATCTCTTCAACGTCATCTTCTGAAGAAATAGACTGTGGGTTTTGAAAAACATCATTCTAATCGAATAATTTTTCTAAAGGAATGAGTCCCTTTGGAATAAAATTATTTGACAATTGGATAACGTCATGATTAGCAATTTGGGATTTAAAATGTGAAGTGTCATTTTCTTTTCTGTTTTCAATTATTTTAACTCTGTCATCAGCGTTGCAGAAACGAAAAATCATCTATTACATGTAAAAATGATTTCAGTTGTTCATCATCTTCAAATATTTGCCAATGTTTGAGGTTATCTGGGATAGAAGGCCTATATTTGACTTGAATATGATATAGTACATAAGTATGATCAAGAATTTTAAAAGCGCTGGTAGAAACAACTAAGGAATCTACGTGAACGTTCTGATCTCTCGGTATGTGAGTAAAATTAAAAGCATCAAATAGATTTTCAACTGAATCCCATATTTCATTTCGATAGGACTGAAGTCTAGGGTGCTTGGTCTCGCAAACATTCTTAACATGTTTGACAATAAGCTCAGAATTAGTAAACAAACTTAAGTTATGAACTTTTAGGCTTTTGGCTAGCTGCAATCCTAAAAGGAAAGCTTCGTATTCAGCTACATTATTGGTAACTTCAAAATCTAATTTACATTATTGTGTTATATTTTCCTTTTCTAACAAAATTAAAACAACACTAGCTCTTGCCCCATCTTTCGTGCAAGAGCCATCAAAGAACAATTTCCAAATATCAGTTTTCTTTAGTTCAGGACTTTCAACTACTTCTTCAATTTTGACTTGAGTTTTGTGTTGGCTTGAAGTGAGCTGAAAACAACCAAAGCCTTGATCTATTGCATATATTGGATGGTTCCTTGGCTAGTCAGTTTTACAAATAGTATGTGCAAACCTTACCTCTCTATATAATCTTAACTGCTCTCCTCCATAAACATGAATAGTAGCGTATGACATGTCCATCTGCAGTGTTCCCCCTAGTTTGGCACAACATGACCTAGAAAGGAGCATTCCAAACTTGAGAGGGATGACTATAACAACAATGTCAAGCACTACACTTTTAACTAGGATTTGGGCAAGGGTAACCACTAAATCCTTGATCAATCCTAAATAGGGCACCCTTTTGGAATCAAAGGTGTACAAGTCATGGTAGGATTTAGTGATATCTAATTTAAAAAGGTCCATGATCGATTTCAGCATAAGGTTGTGTGATGCTCCTGAATCAAGCATACAATTGTATAACATGGAGTCATTTGTTTTAAGATTGACATAGAAGGGAGGCACTATCGCATCTATGATTCCTGAACTAGGGCCAAAGACTACTCCCAATTTTTCATCTTGTAGACTTATGACATCACCTTCAGCATCAACTAAGGTGTTTTGTATCCATTTAGTGACTTGGCTTTTGTAACCAGGGTTTTTAGAAAGTTTTGACAATGGAATTGAGATCTTAAACCTCTCTAATTCTCTTTCAACATTAAATACAGTCAAAATGTTTTTACCAGCTTGGGTAGTATCATTTGATTGATCTAATGGCTGAATAAGAGTTGATTGAGCTTCAGCAGTTTTGGTAGGGGGTTCAATCACTGGAGTTTCCTTTGGAGGTCTCCCGGGACCAAGCCTAGGTCTAAGATCATACCTTGTGTTTAATTCTACAATTAGAAATTCAGGAAAAGCATGATATTTAGATACCTGTGCAGCTTCCCGATCCTCTTGGACCTGATTCTGTTGTGAGAGAGGAATGATGGTTGTTTGATTGGAAGAAGAACCCATACTGTTAATATCTTCAGTAATTGTCATGGTATTATTATCAGGCTGTTGGTTATCTACCAATAGAGGAGTAGGAACCTATTGATCATTTGTAGGTCCCTGAAGAATTTGTAGTGGTTGGTTTCTTTTATACTGGCTTTGATTTTGGTTTTGAGTTCTAGCAACTATTTGTTGTATGGTCCTAGGTTGGGTCTCAATCTTTGAAGTCCTATTTAATAGGTTTCTAAGAAGAGATATTATTTCATTTATTTTTGAGTCTTCTGACTTAGTCTTTGAGGAACTAGAGGCTTCTTGAGTAGATTTAAGTTTTCTTTGGGCCTTTTCTTCCTTAAGCTTCAAAGAAGTTGAGGCTGCCCTATTAGCTTCTACTTCGATAGCGTTTGTTTGCATGTCTTCAAGAGTTCTTGCGGTTCTCTCATGTAACATGACAACAAAGTCATCATCGAAAGCTTTGGAAAATCTAGACTTAACTGCTGCTACAGGAGGCTTACAATCAACATGCATTTTGTGATAGAGTTTGTTGAATCTTTTGATAAAATATGCTACTGGTTCCACAAAGTTCCTTTTAATATCTTCAAATTCTGTGAGGAAATAAAGAGGATCCTTTTTGACGCCCCATTGATTTTTGAATATGGTAGTAAGCTCTTCCCAATTTCTAATGGAAGCTGCTTGTAACTGCCTAAACTAAATCCTCACATTTCCCTCAAGTGACTGTATAAACAATCTCATATAAACATTTTCTTCTTCAACATTCATGTTGTCTGCAAAGTCAAGGAAATCTTGAAGATGGTCTTCAGCTGAGGGACCCGTTTCTCCATTGTACTTGGGAAGGTATTTTAAGTATCTAGCTGGGAATGCATCAAGGTTATTAGGTAAGACTAAGGCAGCATATTTGGCCTATACAATTGGTCAGAAAGCCATGACAATAGGTGGTCTATGAGGTTGTCCAGGTGGAGTATGAGGTGTTTGTGTAGATGCAGAGGATGAAGAAGAAGTGGAGGAAGAAGATGGTGTTTTAGGAGTTGGTGATCTAGTTGGAGGTGAAGGAGGAGGAGATCTCCTGAAAGACTTCAAAAGAGTCTTGAAAACTAGCTTTGGGACCTGTAAAGAAATACCTTCTTTTGATTCGAAGAGAGGATTGTTATATACAAAAAAGGTCTCCTCGGGTTGTTCAGAAGAAGAAGCTTCAGGTTGATAAAAAATGGAAGGAAATCGATATGTGGTAGGGGATATGAAATCTGTGGGTTTATATTCAGGTATATTAACACCCAAATTAGATTCAGTTTTAGGTTATCTTGGTGGAAGTGTGGGTCTAGGATGAGATTCTAATGAGTGAATAAGATATGATGACTTAAAATCAACTCCTCTATTTAGAAGTTCAACAACCCTAGGTGATAAATGGGAAAAATTAGGATCATATGGGATATTACTATAGGGGTCAAATGATTCTAATTCTTCAGACTACAGGACTGAAGAGGAAGAAGAAGCTGGATGGTGTCCCCTTTTAGATAGGGATTTTTTCATAATCTTTTCAGGATCTGACAAAGGACTAACTATGTCACCGTGTGAAAGAAATCTGGTATGTTTATAAGGTGTCAGCTTGGGAGTGTGGAGTCACCAAGGTGAATGATTTTAACCTTCTAAATCCTTTAATCACCTTTGGAGGAAATGAATGAATGAATATCGTTGTCCCAAGGGAAACTTAAATGAAATTTGAATCCCCGACAATGGCGCTAGACTAATGTTGTACCTCTGAGATAGTAGTAGGTCAAGCTACCAATGCTAGAGCATCTAAAATAATTGTTTTGGGGGGTTTTTGGTTTAAGTTTATGGAAGATCAATGAATGGAGACAAATATAGAATTGAAGTAATTAATCCTTTGGGGTATATTAACACTTCAACAAAGGGCTACTATAAAGCATTACATAGTGATATAGATCAAAATAGTGGTGAGTAGAAGACAACAAAAATATGATTATCACAGTTTCCAGACTATAAAATAGAACAATCACAAGTTGGAAAACCTTCTAAACTACGTTCCAAAGGTTTAAGGCAGTATGCTTAATGCTTACACAAGATGCTGATGATTTGTTGGTTAGAGTGGATTAGCTACACAAACATTTGCATTAATCCAATCTCTTAATAGATGATCACTTCAGGAGCTTATAGGAATCAATTGAAACTCTAATTGTTCTACCTAGATATCTCTGCAAGTCACAAGCATATCAAGAAATACAAAATTATTGAAAAACTGGAAAAACTTACAGGATAACACAAATTGTGCAAGACCATATTCAGAATCATTTTCTTTGTATTAAGGTTCCAGAAAGATCAATTACATCAAGAGTCTGCAAAAGCTTCTTTCAAAAGTGGCTTCCAAGTTTAAAGTAGTACAAACATTTACAATTTTACAAGTAGTAGACTGTGAATCTTGAACTTCGAACCATTTACAACTCAAAAAAGGAGTTGTTTATACAACAATAAAACTACAAATATCTTAAAAATTGTTTAAGATTTATTCAAGGAAAGGAAAAGATCTTCATGGCAAGACGATATGGGCAACTCTTGAACTGATTCTCATTGTCCTCTTTTATTCAGGTTGTGATGGCTTCAGTTGATGATATTTGCCCCTTTATGCTGATATATGGTTTGAATCCTTCACGCTAGCTGATTGCTTCATTTTGATCTTTCACCTGTCTTATTTAAACTCTATAATTTTGACTTTCACCTTGTTGAGTGATTTTGACTACACATTCTAGTTTTACTATTATTTTTACAGTAAATCTTCATATCTTGTCTTCAAAAATTTATGCAGGCTTATTGTTTATAAACTTGGAACAACGATCTTCTTACTTGCAAAACACATAATTTATTAAAAAAAACATGGTGTTTGAGGGTCTTTAATGGCTCTACCAAGCTTGAAATGCTATCGGAAGGAGTCTAGGGCTTATCAGAGGGAATAATGATGATTTAAATGGCCGCAGAGGCAAAGTGGAGGCTGCACTATGTAAGGCAGGCAGAACAGGGAAAAAATGGCCTTTTATGCGTTTAATGGAGAAATAGTTAATTTTTTTTAACTATCAGATGAAAGGAACAGTGGTAGAGTGAAAAGGCAGCGCGAAGCTATTTTACAAAGAAATCATTTGTAAAACTTAATTAGGCGGAATTGAAATTTAATGGAATTGGGTGGATAATGATATCGAGTCCGGTTGAATGTCACATATCGTAATCGGATTTGGCAGGGAGTCAGGCCCATTGCAAAGACATATGATAATGGATGTGGTATTAAACTGCAATATATATATGGTCGGGTCCGGGCTCTCATCGCGATCGAAGATCGGATATCGCAATGGCGAGGGGTGTATGCATTCGGCAGGACTGTAAAGGAAGCACAGATGTGATATTGCTATGGAATATGATATATGTTGTTTTAAGTCCCGGTCCATCGTAATTGCATATCGTCTATTGCAATCAGAGTAGGTAGGGGTAGGTCTATTACAAAGGACCGCGATAGGGGCCGGACGTGACATAGCATTGAACTGTATTATATATGGGAAAAGGAAATTTTAAGGGATTTATTACTATAAGGTTAGTGTTAATATGAAAATATGAGTGGAAGGGAAAATGGGCTAAGCATAATGGAATTATTTTCTCTTGACATATATTCGTCACTAGTTAAGGAAAATATGTTTTTGTGTAAAAAGGGAGTTTTCATGGTGTTTTTACTTTTCCTAGGTAAAAAGGGTTTTTACCATAGGAAAAGGGATTCTTATGGAATGAATGATAATGAATATATGAAGGGGAAGTTAGCAAATATATGAATGAATGAGGTTGAGGGAAGTTAAATAATTGATCTTTATAGACCTCCATCTACTTTGTGAAATTGCTTCTTGGACTTAGAAACATGATAAAATGTGCATTTTGTCCAATCAACCATTAAGCTTTCGCAACCTTTCTCTACTTACCCTTTGTCTATCCTATCATTTTTTATTTAGTTAATGGGTGCATTTAAGCTAGCAAACCCTTGTCCTTTCTTCTTATTTAACAAAAAAAACTATCTAAATCTATCCTTATAACTTCCAAGGGCTCAGATTAAACTGATGAGCACCATATTATTCTTTACCTAACCACTGATCTACCAAGATTAAACAGTTTGGACAGATCTTTATTCTCTATCTAAAACATCAAATTTAAAACATGAAGCAGTCAAGATTAAATAATTTGACTGTCATGGGTTGTGGCATTTAAAACAAGCTGCACACAACTATTATTTTGCAGAAAAAGAGTAGTGGCATTTAGACTTGCTCACTTTCAGAGTTTATTTGTTTTCTTTCTACCTAACATTTTCTTTTTGCCTTTATTTTTTAGAGCGGCTACCCTAACATTTTCTTTGATATGGACATCATCATCAAAATATGTTTGAAACTAACATGTTATTCACTATTGTTATGTCCATATCTTAACTTAACATTTTTTGAATATTCTATCTAATCAAAACCAAAAAATGCTACAACAAGTAGGTTCAAAAGGAACATGAAAACGCTTGGCATGATCGTCACATCAAACTGCATACCTTCAAGGTAAATGATTTGGTCTTATTATATGACAATAATTTTGCTAAGTCCCCATGAAAATTTCAGATGCACTGGCTGGGACCATACGTTATCAAAGAAATTACAAATGGTGGAGCAGTTCAGCTCGCGAAGTTGAATGGAGATCCATTTCCAGGAAGGGTAAATGGAATCCGATTGAAGACATACACGGGGGATCCGACCTAATTACTACATGATGGTAGCACAGTCTTAGTGCTCCAGGTAGCTGCAAGGAGGCGCGGGGCTATAAACTACACTACCCGGTTTGTAGATCTACGCAAAAGGGGGGCTGCGCGAAAAAGGGTGATGTCACAGTACCAGAAGCAGCGTGGAGGGAGCTGCGCTATGAAGTGGGAAACCATGCAGCACAGCCAGAAGGTGACTGTTACAATCATTGTTCATGATTTTACTTCCAGGAGACAGTTAGGATGATCGGGGGGGCGACATTTAAGTTAATTAAGGCTGAAATATATTTGGAGATCTGCCATTGTCTCTCCTTCTTAATCTCTCTACCTCACCCCCCAAACAGACACACTCTCTCTCCATATCTATCTATCTCTCTCTTTCTCCTTCTGTTTTCCCCTCTCTCTCTCTCTCTCTCTCTAACACTTCTCTCTCCATATCTACATCTCTTCCTCCCTCTCTATATTTTCCTCTCTCTTCTTCCCTCTCTCCCCCACTCCATCTGTATCTCTATCTCCCCTTGTCTCTCCTTCTCACAACCAAAACATGCACACACTCTCTCTTAGTGTAAGAATATAAAAATTATTCATAACGTGCATTGACTTTTGTGTTACACTAATTCAACCATAAATACAATAATTGAATTTTCATCGTAAATAAAATGTTCGCTTACCCAAAATATTTGCTTCCTGAAAATGTAAACTATTCGTAATTGGCTACATTCTTATTATAGCCCTCTTTTATTTGGGGTTTAACACTCCATAAGTCACAATGATTGACTTTGGAGAAAAATGTTATTAATTTTGGAGAGAAACAGACACAAGATATGACGTTTACTACAGTAGCTCGACTTAAATATTTGAATGGTCTATGATTTCAACTACCCTTTCCATATGGTCGATATAAGAAAATGGGAAAACTAATAGGTGTGATAATAAGAATAGCATAAGAAAATATTTTCAAATTGATCGCAATGAAGATTGTTTGTAATTGACTATATTGTTATTATTCACATTTTCTATCATTCACCATTGTTACATTGTCACTTTGCACTCAAAATTTTTATTTCATCATTTTTCATCATTCAAGATACTAACATTTTCTCTCATCTCAAGAAACCGAGGTAGCTAAGCAAATTTAAAATTAAATTGACCAAATTAACCTTAGACATATTTACTGTATTTAAAATGATCAAAATAATTAAATGTTCAACAAATTTTATATGACCACGCATGACTGAAATCAACTTAGATCCATCTTAACCCTAGATCTATCAAGCGTCGAGAGGGATCAAATCTCTCAAGGTGCAAACCTTTCCTCAAGTTTTGCACTCAAATAAAATATTTGCACCTCGAGAGATTTTATCCCTCTTGGGGCTAGGGTTAAGATGAATCTAGGCTCGTTTAGTTACATTAAAGAAATAAAGTTATGAAATGGATATTAATTCAAAGCTTAAACTTTTGTAATAAGTTAATTATTTTCAAGAATCAATGAATATAAATAATTTTTAAAATCAATTTTATAATAATGTTTTTCTTAAATATGTTTCCTTTCTCTAATTTCAACTATTTAAAAAACATATTTTGAAAATGAAAAATTAGTAGACTCAATTGTTCGATGCAATAAAATCTTTTTGTTTTGATTAAATGTTGTATTTGAATAGATTTCTAATACTTATGGAGTTTGGATTTCAATGTTCACTTTAGAATTATTGTCACTTAATCTTGACATAAAACTTTTGACATAAACAAATGCTAAACATAAACTCTATTTAGACCAATACTCTTTATTTATTAACTTTTTGTATTCACTAATTGTAAATACTATTTTTGTATGACTTTTAATATGGTTGTGTTGAGTTTACATATTTTTACTATTTAAAAATTTACATATTTAAAAATAATTTAAAAAATATTTTATTAAAAATTATATATATTTATTAATTAAATTAAAATTAATTAGTTAAAATTAAATTAAATATACTAAAAATATTTTTTACTCATAGACAAATTGTTTAACTTAATGGTTATATAAACTCAAATAATGACAATTATTCAAATAAATAAATACATGAAATTAGAAATGATATATTACATCATTATAGAATGAAAATTTATATTTAATAGTAAAATTCAGATATAGTGATGAACTTTCAACCAAGCATCCCTACATAGGCAACAAACGGATAACAAAAATGGCGTTGACTAGCATATGTGGTTGGAGGAGCTGTTGGATCCATTTCCGGACATGATGAGAGAATGTTGGAGAAACGCCAAATCGCAAAAATGGCATTGCCTAGCATATGTAGTTGGAGGAGCTGCGGAATCCATTTCCAAACCTAAGGAAAGAATGCTAGAGAAAAGCGAAATCGATATACTTCTAGATGACAATAAACCTACCATGCCCTTGTTTAGACAAATCTAAAGTGTGGTGCTAGATTTGTTGATGGGAAGGCTATGTATTATTATTTAGCTTTCCCAAGAAACTTCTACGCTCCTAGGGAAATTTAGTGTTGGGTAGGTAAATTAATTGATTTGGGGAATTTCGTGTCCTCAAATCATTTTCCCAAGATCCACGTCAACAGGTTCATGTCCTCAAACCATTTTCCCAAGATCCACGTGAATAGGGATGGAGGGGTAGGCCTGAGTCAACCAGGTAAATGTTTTTAATAAGAGTTTCTAATGAGGGAAGTTTAACTAGATTATAATTTGGTTTAGAAAATAATGGAAATTTTGATAAAATTTAGTAGAATGTTTTTGGAAATTCAAATTATCTTGTCAATTAAAAAAACATTCCAACAATGCCTTTCGAATAACCTGCAATCGAGATAAACATACCATGTCGTTGCTAAGAGGAATCTAAAAAGTGTGGTGCTAGATTTGTTGATGGAGACAATTATGTAATATTATAGGTTTCCTAAGAAACTTATCTAAAAAGTGTGGTGCTAGATTGATTGATGGAGACAATTATGTATTATTATAGGTTTCCCAAGAAAATTTTGCTACGCTCGTAGGAAATTTTAATGGGGCATTTGAATTTTTTTATCGAAACTGAACCATTGATCTTTTCTCCCCCAAGGGAAAATGAGAATGTAGGAGAGATGGGCAAGGCGGTGAATGCAAATTTTGACAGTCACATGTGGAAGAGGGGCGTCAATGGGTAATCATCCGCGTTATCTATGTTTCACACAATTGCTACCAATTTTAATCTCAATATATACACAAGCGGTCGGCCGCATCGTGAATGATGCATCACTCAGAAATCTTACGTCTACGGAGACGGAAGACTGAAATTAAAAGTTGGAAAATTAAGATCATAATTGGTATGGCTTCTTAATGTCAATATAGGCAGCATTCATGACTGGGTCATGTTAAACTCCTTTTCCCAATGGCCGTCGATCATCTGGAAACCAACTGCAGTTGTTTCCTTAAATTATGGAAACCAACTGCAGTTATTTCCTTAAATTACGGAAACCTACTGCAGTTAAATTAATTTCTTGTTGGGAGCTCCTAGAGTGGTCCATTACTCCCTCTGCAATTCTCTACCATGATCTGTGGAACACTTGACACACAGCCAACAGAAGCTTGATGGAAGCTTGGGTATAAATACTTCTATTTGGTCCCCAAGCTCACTAACTCAATCCCCTTCAGCCTTGCACCATCAAGTTAGGGTGAGTAGAGCTTGGAAGTGCCACATGTAAGAGGTTTGAGCTACTTAGAGGTTGTTTTCCATCATGAGTAGTAAATTGCAGGAATGATTCTGAGTGAGGCAAGTGTGTATAGATTGGTGCATTGAGCGGTGTGTGTGTGGAGAATTTGTATACAGATACATTGGTGTGCCTATGAAGAGTAGTTGCAGACAGTTTGTCTCCACTTATTCGTAGAGATTTTTTTCAGCTGATGCTGAACAATACCAGTGCCTTTCCTTTCGCATTTTCGTATGAATAAATTCACTGCTACAGAACTTTAGAAACCATAGGAACATACACATGGATTCTCTCTCCAGGTTACTCATCTCAACAAATATCTATACTGCATAATCTACTAGTCGTTTCTCTAAGTTTAGCAACTCAAAGATCTCGATGAGGTTCATTGCCTCCCCGGAATGTTTCTCAACTCTTTGAGAGACTGCAGGCAAACTTTGAAGCTACCTGTCAGACAATTTTTTAAACAGCAGAAAACAAAAGGGGAAGTGGGCTGTCTCAAGCATAGCATTGGAGTGTGAGTATCGTCAATGGCAGGAGGTATGCTTTATTGGGCATTTTAGTTTTCGATTCTTTTTAAAGTGTTTATTCCACATTATAGAATTGTTATTCAGCTATCATTTGGTATCACAACAATTTTTATCTATGCCTTGGTGTTTATAGACATGTTTGGCTAAATGTCATATTTTGAGAATTTTCTGAATTAAGAATTTATTTGGAAATATGTCTAATTTTTGCTCAATTTTTATGCTTATAATATTTATTTGGTTTAATTATATGCAATTTGGATATTTGTTGTGCAAAATTTATTAACTATGCTCGTATTTAATTTGCATGAATTGATTATTTCTTCTCTAATTAGTACATGCTATTTTGGATGAGTATACGAGACCCATCGTTGAATGATTATGCATGAATATTATAGTTTTATTTATGCAAATTATCATTATTCTCATATCAAGCTAATTTTATGCATAAAAGAAATAATGTCTAGTGATCCATATAATTTTTAATTGATTAGAGAATAGCCACAACATCTCTAATTAAATAATAATTATATATATGAATTGATTAGGAATCACATAAAGAATAATTTAGACATTAATTGTAATTAATTATATTAAATATAAAAATTTTATCCCACGGTAATTTTTTATTATATTTATATAATTAATAGGATAAAATATCAAATTATTCATAACTTACCATAGGAATTATGAAATTAATAAGTTTTATCATAAAGTTCACAAAAATATAAGATAGAATTTATATCAAATTATAATCATAATATACCCTTTAGAATTATGAATTAAGTGAATAATTTGATAAATTCTATCATAAAGAATAATCGAATCTGCTTGAATTGAAAATTTAGTCCACAGACAATTTTTATGTCATTAGATTCAATTTTAAGCATGATTTACATTGGTAAAGCATGGAATTTTATTTAGGCCTCAAATTTAACGTAATCATGTGATCTTTAATTTTATGCAGTTGTACAACCTGCAAATTTATCTGAAATTCGTTGTGATATCCCTGAACTTATGGAAAAAACTATAAGGTTTGGAAGGAGAGAGTTCTCCTTGGTTTGGGGTGGATGGACATAGACTATGCTATTAGGAAAGATGAACCACCAGTGCTCACTAATACCAGCACTGCAACAGACATCACGCTTTATGAACAATGGGAACGATCTAATTGCCTAAGCATGATGTTCATTAAGACTAAAACTTCAGCTGGTATTCGTGGTTCCATTGATCAGCATGAAAAGGTTCGAGACTTCCTGAAAGCCATTGATGATCAATTTGTCACTTCAGATAAGGCACAAGCAAACACCCTAATCATGAAGTTCTCATCCCTAAGGCTCACCAGTGTGAAAGGTGTACGCGAGCACATCATGCAAATGAGGGACACTGTGGCTCAATTAAAGAAACTCAAGGTTGAAATATCGGAGTCCTTCCTGGTGCACTACATCCTGAACACCCTTCTGCACCAATACAGACCCCTCAAAATCTCATACAACACACATAAGGATAAATGGTCAATTATTGAACTCGTAACCATGTGTGTTCAAGAGGAAAGGAGACTGGTGATGGAACTGGGAGAAAGTGCAATGCTGGCAATGCGTGGAAAGGGAAAATCTCAAGCCAATGAAAAAGGGAAAGGTAAAGTACCTCCTCAAGCTAATATCAAGAAGGAGTCCAAGTGTTTCTTTTGTAAAAAGAAGGGACACATGAAGAAGGAATGCGCCAAATTTCAGAAATGGCTTGCAGACAAAGGTAATCCAATCTCGTTTGTTTGTTATGAATCTAATATGGTTAATGTCAATATTAATTCCTAGTGGATTGATTCTAGATCGAAAATTCACATTCTGAATTCCTTGCAGGGTTTGCAAAACCTAAGGAAGCTAGTGGGAAGTGAGCAAAGCATCTTATCAGGAAACAAGATGGGCTCGCATGTGGAAGTAGTGGTTTTGTTTTAGAATTAGAAAAGACCTTTTATGTTCCAAGTTTTTCTAGAAACTTGATTTCATTTTCAAGACTTATACCTTTTGGATATTCTTTTAACTTTTCAGAAACATCCTTCAGTTTATTTTATAAATCTGATTGTGTTGGGAATGTTATTTTGTCTAATGGTCTTTACTGCATTAATTTACAAAACAATGTCACTTATGATTCAATGCATGTTCACACTGGCACTAAAAGATGTGTTATTAATGAAGATTCCTCTAAATTATGGCACCGGAGATTAGGTCATATCTCCATAGAAAGAATTAAAAGATTAGTAAATGAAGGGATACTTAATACTCTGGATTTTACTGATTTTGAGACTTGTGTGGACTGCATAAAGGGAAAGCAGACAAACAAGTCAAAGAAAGGTGC
>APFE030568450.1:0-55812 GCA_000404065.3 Pinus taeda
TGTGGTGTCACCATATAGGTTGTGGAAGATAAGGGGCAACAACACTTCCATATTTATAGTTGTGAGTGGTATGCTTCCTGGTTGCCATAAATTTTCTTTCCATTTTTCTTTCTAACCTGAATGCCTTCTCTAATGAATCAGGTTCCCAAAGGCGAACATCATGTTGGATATTATCCTTTAAAGTCCCTATGAACACATCAATCCTATGCTCCTCTGGAATATTTTCTACCCTTATGTTCAATTTTTGGAACTCCTCAATGTGCTCCATTATTGAACCCTTTTGTTTGAGACTTATCAATTGGCTAAAAAAAGTGTTGCTTTTTGTATCCTGATAATGTGCTGTCAATTATTCTTCCATAAAAAATTCCCAAGTGATAAATTGTTTACGAGAGCAAAGCCATTGATACCATACAAACTGATTTGGTTCCAAATATAAAGTTGCCATACGTACCTTTTGTGTGTTTTGCACATTATTGAGAACGAAAAATTGCTCCATCTGTAATATCCATGTTGCGGGATCCTTGCCATCAAACTTCCTCATATCGATTTTTGGAATATGGTGGGTCCTCAATCCCACATTAGAGTCTATGATATCATGACTAACATTTCCTTTGTTCACATCATGAGTTTCCTTTACTACCTTTTCACCATTAGTAAGTATTTCTTGTAGAAAATTTGTCAAATCTGTCTTCAAATCTGCCATGCTTGTCTTCAAATTTGTGTTCAAATCTATCTTCAAATTGTCCATCTTAGCTTCCATGCCATTTATCTTAGCTTCTGTTAACTTTTGTGAGCGTGACATTTGTTGCACTTGTTCTTGTAATTTTGATATATCATGTAGCATTTCTTCCTCTTCTTCATGAGTCATGCTAGAGCTTTCAGGTTCCTTACTAGGTGTTTTCATTTTCTTTCCTCGAGGCATCAGTTATCGCTAATAATTCTCTTTTTTCACTTTGTAGCAGCTCGATGTTGCCTCTGATGTATCTCTGTACTTTCAGAACATCCAATTCTGAAATTGTGACCTGTGGTAGCCCTCTGTGTCCTCTTTCCAATGCCACCAGTCTGATTCAAATTGGATTCTCGAAGGAAGAGTTATGTGAAATCTCCCACAGTGACCTGATTATAGACTAGTTCAGTAGAGCGAACTTGTACGACGTGCCACGAGTCACTGTTTCGACCTTTAGCTTTGAAAAATATATATAAGAAACTACAGCTCGTCCTCTTTCTATTCCTTCTTACGAAATTTCAATCCAATGCTCAGAGAAAAAGTTATGACGATTTCCCCCAGGTCACCTATTTGGACTGTAATTTAGGAGTCTGCAAAAAGACCAACTTCCTCAGATCATATCTCCGCAAATATAGCGCAAAAAGCTCTGAAATTTGGACCCAAGATTTAGCGCGATATCTTCTCAAATGGGTTTTTTCCGACTTCTGAAACGTCGCAGAAAACAATTTATAGCTAGAATTCCACGATGACCTGTTTGGAGCAGCGAAACCCTAGAATCCAAAGCTCTAATACCAAATGTTATGAAACCAGCTCAAGAAAAGATAGAAAATATAGATCAACGCCTTAGAATTCAGCCTCTTCGAGGGGGCAACCTCCTTTATATTACATAAATGAACAATTCTTCGATGATACAAATGACAAAACCTCCTTTCTATATAAAGGACTCTAAGGAGTCACAATATAACCCAATCGACCTAACAATAATAATATAAAGCCACAAAAATAACAATAGAGGGATTTTATGGGGCATAGTAATAACAATATGGGGATAATAGGGGCACAACAATATTAATAAGGAGTATAACTACAATAGTAATGGGGTAATCACTAGTATTATAGGGAACCAACAGACTACCTGTGAAAGATGGAAGGCCTCATCCTTCCACGATTGAGTCATTTCTGTTAAAATCTTCTCCTTTCACCGAAGGTCTTCAATCGGCTTTTGAAGACTCTTTCCTTCAATGGTCCTTGGAGCCTCTACGAGACTGGTAAGGTCTTCGTAGTTGCCTAGATTTCATCCAAATGATTCTGCTTCATCTAGAGCTCCTCATCAATCCTCTGAATGTTTGGATCCTCCTGCAATGAGGTCCAAATCTGCATGGTTTCATCTAGTAGTTTGGCACAATCCGCCACTTTGTCGGAGATGCCTTTCAGTGAAGATTTCAAATCCTTTTCCCTCTGCTCACATACTTTTTGTGATGTGACTAGATGCAGCCTCATTTGTAGCTCCATAATATTTACTTCATACCCAAACCTCATCTCTCCAAGCTTATTCTTTGAGTCTCTTATCGTGAGGGAAATCTTCATGACCTTCTCTGCTGGTGACTCCTCTTCGCAAACCTTCACATCTAGAACTGTTCTACAAGTATATGTAATGAATTTTTTCAGTTGTTTTTGTTGTTGATGTGCTCCATCCCTTGATCAATTGACTAAGCTCCTTCTTGAGCAAAGCCCTATTCTTTTCCACCTAAATGCTTAACAGTGAAGTGCGTTGTTCTCGCTCCTTCAGTTCATCTGCAATACTTTGATGGAGCTCATGTAATACCTGAATCGATAGCGTAGCAATGTTCATGTTGATGTTTTCCCAGGATTTTTCTCATTCTCTGTCCTCTGGTGATTCAAACTTCAACGCTCCATCTAGTACCTGCAAAATCCTTACTCCGAACGTTGTTTCTATTCATCGCTCTAGTTGCGGTAGCTGAACTATCTGTGTTGGTTGTTTGGATGTCTATGCCTGTAATTTTAACTCTACGATGCCTTGTTGGACCTCTATCAAGATCGTTTTATAGTGATCATCAATCTTTTCCCAAGTTTCAACCGTTATTTCCTAGACTTTATCCCCAATCTCATCGATATCCCCACTAGTGAGGATAAGCGGTATTACGCCCATCGATTTTCTCGCCTTATGTTTCTTCCTTGGGCCTGACATAATTACTGTAGGTACCCTCTTTTTGATGATGAATGGTGATTCCTCTGTTGGATCTACATCGCTAAGAGGGACCTGGATATATTATTCTCTCTCTGGATCTGTCTTTCGCTCTGGTTCTTTTGCTTCTTTTCCTTTGTCTGTCCCACTTGGAGCTGCATGATGCACGATCCCCCCTGCTGCTTCAATGTCGTCTACGGTTGGGGTCATCCATTCAGCTGGCCACTACTGTAGTATTGTCAGCAGGTCATCTTTAGTGACCAAATATGGCAGAGGGTGTCATATCTCCATTGGATCCTTCTGTGTATGATGTAGACTCTGTGAAAATCATCCTTGAATGTTGTGATGTTGCAGTATTGATCATACAAACTAGGTGATAACCTGGGATAGTGGTTCACCACCATGTGCAAATCCATGCTCAATAGCACGAAGAAAATTATGTTCTCCTGTGCGCACAACGACTCCTTGGTATGCCACAGGGAGGCATACCACGCGGCTTCACATACATTTGTTTCAATGGGAGGAAATTGTGAGTCCTTTGGTTCCTTCCATGTGACTAGCGTGATGATCGAGATCAACCATGCGTAATGAAATGTTTTTCCTTCCTCCTATACTTCCCAACAATCCTCCAAAAATTCCCTGCATAAGTTCCCGACCTAGTTGAATAGAATTCCATCATTGCACTGCGCAGCCAATGAAACCATGAATGTGGGGACTTTGTTTGCTCTGCATTTCCTCATTATTTTCCCTGCTAAAATGTGTGCGGCGAAGCACACTTCTTGGTCATTGATAGAGTTGATATTGTAACTGTGCAAATTCTTGATACTCCTAATCTTCTCCTTCATGGTTTGTGACATTGCCTCGTCTTAGTTTTTTCCGACGAAATCTTTGATGAGGTCCTTTCCTTGGTGAGGAAGTCCTGTAATCCTTTGTATTAAAATTTCATCACTCGGGATCCTCATCCCGAACTAGAGGCATCCATCAAGAACTAATGCTGGTAACTATTTCACACAGTCTATGTTGGATGTGCTTCTACCGAAGTGTGGAACATATAGCATGTTTTACAAGCCTGATCTCTACAATCATGCAGCCCACCGGTGCAGGTCCAACCTCTTAACTCTGCTTTCTGGATAATAGACCTGGTATAGATACTTACTCGGCTTGAACTGCAGATATTTACTTCTATCATTAAATTCCCAATCCTCCATTTTTAATTGCAGCATTTTCCCCAGCACTTTGCCTTCAAATGACACTTTCCCTAGTAGCAATAGTGTGAATGTGCTGAAATTCGTATCTTTTGGATCTTTGACTGGTTTGGCACTCAATTTTATCGATGGAAAATATGGTGGCAGTACAGAGGGAATTTTTGTGCGCTATATCTCTATCTAGGGTATCTCGGCTTCCTCCTCACTATCGTGGATTTCCTCTGGTTCTTCCTATTGTACTTGCTTCTTCGCCTTGTCCTTAGGTTTCTTATCTTAATTGGTCTTTCTCTGCTACTATTTTTTTTGTTTTATTCCTTGGGGAAGTGCTTATCTCTACTCCTTTAGTTGGCCTCTTTTAAGGTATTCTCTTGGATTATTCTTCTATAATTACTTGTTTTCTCAGTGACCTCACGCCCCTTAGGGACATGGTTAAACTCTCTACTGCGGTTTTTCCAATTTGTGCTTCCATGAGACCTTCTAACCCTTTCTTTGCAAGTTCTCTAGAATTTTTTTCAAAACTTCTCTCAGACATACAACAACTCACTTCTCTCACACTTAGTTGCAATTTCACAAGCTAAATTCTCCAGACAGCAAAGTGTAAAATGTGGCACGGGACATGGTCTTTATAGTGAATTTGAATTTCAAACCCCATGATTGGCTTAGATTTTTCTCATTTAATGTAATTATGGCACTATATTCGGCCAGTTGTGCATCATATATGTGTTTCTCCCATGCCTTTTAACAACAATTTTATTTTAATAGTAGCTTTTTCCTTCCAACGGTCATACTTTTCCGGTTATCTTCGAAAATCACGTAGTAATCTACCCTCCCTCACAGTTCTTCTGAACTGTGACATACTTCTAAATATTGCGAAGTAATCCTCCTTTGGCACACACTTTTCTCGAGCTTCAACATAACCCTGAATATTGCGCAGTAGCCTTCTTGAGTGAAGTCCCCTTCTGTAGAGTAGTTTATAGTCCAGTGCCCACTTTCAACTACAAGTGGCACTAAGACTCTTCTCCTTTCGTCTTTTAATGTGAAGCTCCAAGGACAAAGTCATCCTGACTCCTTGTATACCTTCAATCTACTTCCATTCACTCGTCTTGGAATTAGTTAATCGTTTAACTTTGCAAGTTGAACTGCACCACCATCATAGATATGTTTGATGATATATGGTCCTAGCCATTGTGTCTTAAATTCTCCTGGGAACTTCGCGAATCTACTATCATATAAGAGTACAAGATCTCCTTCTAGGAATATCTTTTGCCTAATGTATCTTTCATGCTAGGTTTTCTCCATTTCTTTTTGGACTTGATGATGAAAACTTGTTATAAACATGTCCTCTTCCAAAGAAAGCAATTGCGCCATCCTCTCCTCCATTATATCGGATTCTACCATATTTGTTATAGCTGTAATTCTAAAAGTTGCCATAATGTACTCCATGGGCATGATTGATTCTTGTCCATATACAAACCTAAAAGGTGTATGTCCTACCAATTTCTTGCATGTTGTCTTAGATTCCCACAACACCACTTAAATCCTTAGATCTCAATCATTAATGTTCACATTGCACACCTTTGTGAGTGCATTCTCCACAATTTTGTTGAAAGCTTCAACTGTCCCATTTCCTTGAGGGTGATATGGGGTGATTTTCTGATGGTGTACTTGAAATTCCTCATTTAATGCTTCAATGGCCTTATTCAAGAAGTGTGACCTTGATCACTCATCAATATCCTTGGACACCCAAATCTGGATAGAATGTATTCAAAATTGAACTTCGCGGTGATATCTATGTTGCAATCCTTCACTGGTTGTGCCTCAGCCCACCTCGTCAAAAAAATAGTTGCAGTGATTATGTATCTTGCGTCGATCTTCTTTCCTAGTGGGTTAATAGGTCCAACAAAGTGAATAGCCCATTTGTCAAAATCTTGCAACATCACCTGCGGATTTAATGCCATTTCATCTCTTCTAGATGGCCTTCTTGTTCTTTGACAGGATCACATGCTCGACAAAACTCTCTTGCATCCATATGCACTGTCGGCCACCATAACCCAGCTCTCAGGATTTCTACGCAGTGTCCTTTCCTGCATAATGTCCACCTGTGACTCCTCCATGAGCTTCTGCTAGAAGACTATGGCTTTCATGTTCTGGGACGTATCTTCATAGTATTTCCTCTAGTCCCATTTTGTAAAAGTGTCCTGTAATCAACTTGAAATCAACTTCTTTTACCACCAACTCCTTATGTTGTATCATGTACTCCATGGGCACCATTCCTGTGGCCAAAAACTAAATAATATGCGTCAATCGCAACCCTAATTGCAAACAATTGGGTGTCAAGCAGGTTATCTTTGATACTGGTGGGTTCTTCTCCTGCCCAATCTCGATAGATGATCGGGCCCAACATTCAATCTTGTTGGCTTGACTACAACCTCAAAATCATACTCCTGCGACAATAACAACCATCGACATATCTTTCCTCCTAAAACAGGCTTATTCACCAAATATTTCAGCGTGGAGTGATCAGTGAACATCTTGAAATGTGCTCCCAACAAGTAGTTCCTAAACTTCTGTAATGCATAAACCATGGATAACCCTTCTTTTTCTGTTGTAGTATAGTTATTTTCTACCTTGGACAATTTTCTACTTGCAAAAGCTATGGGGTGATCAACTTCACCGCTCTTGGTTGTGCCAGCACTATACCCAATGCTATGCAAGATACATCAACATGTACATGAAATTCATTATTCCAGTCTAGAAAAACTAAGATCGGTGTAGTTACCATCTTCTCCTTCAGTATATCTAGACCCTTCTGACATTCTTTGTCCCATTTAAAAGTTACATCTTTCTTCAATAACTTCTCCATTGGCACAGTTATCTGTGCATAACCCTTTATAAACTTTCTGTAATAGCCAGTGTGTCCAAGTGTCATGTGTAGTTGTCTCACTATTTTCGGTGCTGGAAAATTCACAATGACTGGTATCTTCATGGGATCCACTAGCAAAACCTGTTTGCACACAATATGCCCCAAGAGTATGCCACAAGGCACACAAAATATACATTTCTTCAAGTTAAGTGAAATCTAATGTTGCCAACATGTATCCAACATAAGCCTTAATATCACAATATGCTTCTTTAATAGCCCAAAGACTGTCCAATAATAAAAGTAAACTTCCAAGAATTGGTATATGTACTCCTTAAATGCTACGACTAAAAATCTAGAAAATATGTTAGGTGCGTTATTCAAGCAAAAAGAAATCACCATGTACTGAAATGATCCCCACTTTGTTGCAAAAGTTCTAGTGCAATTCTGATCTGATGGTAACCTAAAAAACCATATGTGAAATAATAGACCTTGTGACCTCCTTCATTGTCCAATACTTCGTCTATACATGGTGTAAGGAAGGGGTCATGCATCATTTAGTTTCCTCAAGTCAGCAAAAATTATGATCTCTCCCCTAGTCTTATTTTCCTGAACTATCATAGGACTTACCCATTCAGACTCTTCGACAAGTTTGATGACCCCTGCTACTAGAATTTTATCTAGTTCTTCCTTCACTTGTTCCTTGTATTTCGGATTCAACCTATAGGGTATTTGCTTCACAGGCTTCGCGTCAGGTTTCAGAGGGATCCTCATAACTCCTAGGTCCCCTAGCATGCCCTTCATTTCTGAAAACTTCATAGGAAATAGATCATAGTATTCATGTAGCAACTTTGTGATTTTATTAATTGTATCTTCATCCTAATAGTCTTCGATCGTCGTGAACTTCGGATCTTCCTCTGTTCCAATATTCACTTTCTATGTTTTTACTGGTTGTGTTATATCTGCTATTTCTTGTTCTAGTACAATAACTTCGCGATGTCCTTCTAATTTTGGTATATCAATATTTTGTAGATATTTATCTTCTTCGACAGTGATATTATAACATTCCAATGCATTTTATAACTGTGCAACCCAATCATACTGCCAAGTTAATGGAACTTCATTCTCAAATTTCTCTTATTACCTGAAGAGTTGAGTCTATACATGGAAAATCATCTTCAAAACTAAATTTTAGCATGAATCCTTCAACCAAATCTATCCAGTTCGTAGTTCCATGTTGTAGTTTTGTTTCAAGATACCAATTCATAGGAATCATTTCTAGTGTGTGGATAAACCCATGTACCCACTCTTGTTCTGGAATTTCTTTCCAAACCGAAGTGTAGCGATGAATATGCTCCTAGGGATCAACCTGTTGTGGCCACCAACAACCCCCCTCCTTCTTTAGTATTAGTAATAATATAAAACAAGTGGGGACCCATAGTAAAAAATTCAAAAAAAAAATTGTATTATATTCCTTAAAAATATATCGCATCGCGAGAAGAGAGTAGAACATTTCTTTATGAGCAAAATAAAAACTGCGAAAAAGCGACGCAAAATTCATCACATCGCATACATTAAGAAGCACCCATAAATGAAGATCTTAAGAAATCTCTGATGGCCGATATGCAACATGGAATGTCACAACATCGCATAAACAACACACAATGATTTAACACGATCTGCGATCTTGCGATAAACGCGATGCTATGATGCTGCGATGCTACAATCTGCGATCTGCGATCTGCGATATCACAATCTTGACAAAATGCGATAACGCGATAACATAATGTAAGTTGCAGAAATCGCCCATCGCAAATTTTCCTCGGCTCAACATTCAAGAAAAGCTGTCAGTAAACCAAAAAATTGGATGCGCACCTTAAAGAAAATTAATGAATGTACGCCAGTGTTAATGAAGGACAGTTTTGTGTTTGTCGAAGAGTCAGTTCACAATGGGTGGCATTATTTTATACATTCGTAGAGCTTAGAGCTTTCGCGTCAATATTTATTGTCATTACTCATTTCCTTTGTGTGAACTGCAGGAATGAAAAACAGGAATCATCTAAGGAAAAAGGGAAAGCGTCAACGCTCAGAGACAGAGAAGAGATGCCCTCATAAATGGATACCGCATGCAAAGGAACCGCAGATTCCAGAGTATTTCTGAACAGATGCTAACATCAGTAGCTGACTCAACACTCAGGGTCAAAAGCTCACAAAAGAAGCATGTTTACAAAAAATCCTGAAGCTTATACCCGGTAAAGGAAAAGGCGCTAAAGGCGAAAAATGCACCAGAAAGGCCCAGATCAAAGAACAGAGTTAGTTTTCAATGCGTTAATAAAATTGTTCAGAAAGCAAGGTCCCTAACTTGCTTAGTCATTTGCAAGTCCGGAAATCAAGATAGCAAAAGCAGAAATAGTTAGGAATTAGATTCGAATTTTTAGAAATAAGTTTTCTTAGAAAAAGGGCGGTTATTTAAACTGTATCCTAAATTTATGTAATTAAGTTATTTAGTTAGCAGTATTTAAACCCTTCTCATGCATTTAGAGAAGGGTCCAGGAATTTGTCAAAAACTTATCCTCAGAACATGCACTTTTGCACCCTCAGAGGAGGTTTTGATGAATGAAAGGATTAATATTTATTGATGTTTGCATTTGATATATGCTACTGATGTTGCACTTCTGTACTCTTAGTAGATATTAGAACAAGGAGAGATAAATCATTGTTGCTTGAAGCTTATGAGTAGGACCAGTCATAAATGGTACTTTTATCTCTTGACCATGCCTGCTTATATTCTTAAAGCAATATACAGTTTTTAGTTGTTTATATGTTATTACATGAATGTTTGTGTTACCATTTGGCACTTTTGTACGGTGGAGCCGTTTATTTATGTTTAATGTGTGAATAACTTATTATGTGATATGTTGTTCACAACTGTTTTGCCTAACGTTTTATGCAGAGTGGTTCATCTTAATTGATTTCCATTCTTATAATCGCTAAATGATCTTTATTACCAGTTATTATTTGAAATCTCTTTAGATTGCATAATAGAAGAATTACATCCCTGGTTAGCATAGATTAGATGTGCTGTTTTCATTAGATTACAATAGCATAGAGTTAGATTAAAGTAGTTTAGATAGGAACTTTTAGATCAGCAACATCCGATTTTGCGCACACACACACACCCTTAGATTGGGAAACTGGTCCCATTATCCCCAGTTGGACCTGCTATACCAAACGGATAAGGAGCTGCCAACCAAGGTCCGGACCGGGCGGGTATCCCCCTTGTTGTCGACCCGATTTTCAGGGCTTCAACACAAACCAAGAATGAGACGATATGCAACATATATATGATCTTCAATCACTTAGGCCATGATGGAAAATTTCAGCAGTAACAACAATATGTGAGCTCACATAAAGATAATAAAATAATTAACAACATCTCCAACAACATATGTGACTCATGATCTCTTTGGTTGACCATCAATAGAAGCTAGCAATAACATGTGACCATCATCCTGCATCATCCATGATGCACCAACCAACACATCGATATGATAACAAAAATAATATGTGCACTATAGGCAGCAAAAGGCAAACATCCACTCAAGGTAGCGATAATCAAATTCACATCTCACATGGTAGCAAATCATGAATCCATCAGATAGATCTGATCAACAATAATTCCAACTACTATGTGCATATCATGTCACTGGTAATAATCAAACCATAAATGCATAATGCCAACAATTAATCAACAACTGATAATCATCAACTTGGACCAACTCTAAAAACTTGTAGCAAGATTTATCAATAACAAGGCTAGCAAAAATAATCTATAACAAGATCTATCAAGAACATGATTCATAAGCATGAATATGAAATATAAAAATCATCATCCTAAAAATAACAACTGCATGCAAATCATATATGGCCTATAAACTCATAGAATTTATCCTCAACCTCCAATTTCTCCTGCAATAACCAATGTTAGATAAATAATCATGAAAGACATAACAATCTCCTCCAAGAAATCTCATGGATCATGATGTCATCGATAAACCATTGAAAAGGAAAGCATATGTGATGCCCCCCACATATGTGTCACCATTACATAATCTCCTGCAACAAGCAACTATCAGAATTTGAAATCATGCATCATAATTCTCATTCTATCTTTCCCATATAGAAACATTTTTAATAATCCACATGTAAACCAAAATGCTACCATATGCTCCCCATGAGACCATGCATGCCTCAATTTTTAGTAGGAGTCATTTGCTGCTCCTTTATTCTCCATACCTTGTGTGGCTTCCTTTTAGCATGTGGATTCCATTTTTATCAAATTATGAGATGCTTCCTTGAGAACCTTTTGAGGACTGGTTTTTTATATCTCATCTTTTCTCCTCCATACTTTCTTTGACTTTAATGGTTGGGATGCACTAACTGTAGGTCTAGATCTGCATGCTAATGCATTGTGACCAAGGTTACCACACTTGAAACATTCAACATTAAACCTTGGTTTGCATTCCTCAATATCAATATTTGTTTTCTTGCAGAGTGTTTGCATTCCATTGCTCTATGTCCAAAACTATTGCAAGAGAAACAATAATCGTAAAATAAACTTTGATACCTTTTATTGTAGATTATGGAACCATAAAAATTTGACAACTTCCTTTTCCTTCTGAAGTGTGACTGTGATTTGCATAAATTTGTTGATGTTTCTTCCTTGTCCTTTTCTTAACTTGATTTGTGATAGGCTTATGATTTGTTTCTACATGATTGTCCTCTCCTTTCTCTTTCTTCTTCACTTGGCTAGATTCTCCTTCAAAACCCAAACCAATTTTGATAAGAGGAGATCTATGAATGATAAGAATATCATCCAAAATGTTGGCGCTCTTCTCCAATTTCTGATATTGAGATGATGAATTTTTTCTTTTTTCAAGCTCATATCTCAAAGAGGCTAATTCCTCTTCTAGTTTTGCACAATAATCTTCTTGATCTTGTAGTTGATTCATCAACATCTCATTTACATTTATGGAATCTTCATGTGGTATCTTTTTATCAATGATTTGCATGTCTACATTTTCATGGCTGCTATGAATGTAAAATATTCTATAATTGGTTCCTTTTCTTCACAAATGGAGTGAGGTTCTTCAATAATTTTTGAAATATGAAATTCATCTCTTCCATACATACAATCTAGCTTATCCACAATATATTTTGCAGTCTTGCATTGTCTTACTATAGCAACATCATGATCTAATAGAGTCCTTAAAATGGTCCTTTTGGCTTTCTAATTTGATTCATAGTAAATATTTTATTCTAATGAGAGGAAAAACATCTTCATCAAGATCAATAAAACGAGTTTCCAATCTTACCTTCCATAGTGCATAATTTGATCCATGAAGAGTGAGTAGTCCATCTGCTCCAAGATCTACTTGATAGCCCATGATCTACCTTCCAACGGTGAAGCTGCAACAAAGGCACCGTGCTCCAATACCAATTTTTGGAAATGTGCTCACTACTAATATGAGGGCGTGGGGGGGTGTGAATCAATAGTGATAGTGTATATTTAAAATTTCTTTTCGATTACTGATTCACAATCACACATTACACCATTAGAATATTAGCTCTTATAATGCATTAACCAACAAGGAAAAGATTCTGATCAACATATGAAAACTATAACATAATCAAAACATCTCATGCATAAGGCACACAAGGATCTGTGGTGGAAAACCCCCCTCTAGGGCAAAAACCACCCTTTGTTGTTGTTGTTGCTCTGCTTCTAATTTATTAATCACGCAAATCAATTTACATCATAGATGGTTATGCCCAACAAGGAAGTTTATCATATAACATTGGATAAGTGAACTCCTATCCACTGGAAAATCCTATCCCAACCACCATTGGACTATGAGAATGCTTCTTCCTTTTAATAGCTACCTACACCCGTAGGAAAGGAACACCTATCCCTTCTTCACCAAGCTATCTCGATTTGCTGATCAATAGGGCCACATTTTAGAATATTTCAAGCTAGGACCCATGCACAAGACAACAACAATTTCATCATTATAATCTCGAAAAAACAAACCTAATACATCACTCATACAATGAGATCCAAGGATATGCAATAATATTTCAATCAAATCATCTACTCATCAATCCAATACTCAAACATTGTCTCAAACAAACAATTTACACAACAATATTTCTACACATCAAAATAGACTTGAAACCTTACTGCAAATCATGACAACATTCTACAATAATAAGTAATCCCTGCACACAAAAATGTCAGACCATCAAACTATATTGATCTCCCATGATCTCTGATCCATGTGCTACAAAACTTATGTTGCTGCAAACTCTGTCTCTAGCTGTAGATCAACCTCTTCCTCTACACAAAGTGAGGATTGGCCTCTACATGCATCACAAAATGTATTGATCTTAAAGTTTTATCTCTCTGTGTTCTCACCTCAACAAATTCGACCTCTATGCTCCAAGTGGTCACCCTGTGTTCTCTACTTAAAGCTCTGCTCTATTTCCTCACTTCAAATGGTCAATCTACTCCATTTTTAATACAAATTTCGCCACTACTCAATTACTTGGTCAATTATATTCATTCATACTTCAAAAAACATCAAGACATATTTATTAACTCAATACGAACCTTTAAAAAAACTTCACGAACAAGATATATCATAAAAACTAAATAAAACATTCGATAAGCACAAGAAACACGTAGAAAACTCATCCACATGCCCAGATGCTCCCATGACACATGTGCACTCGTCCAGAGCCTTATATTTTCCCACAAGCCTCTGTGCTAGTGTCCAAGGAATTCTATATGCCCCCACAAGCCTTAGTGCCAACATCTAGGGCTTAATCTCATTGAAAGCATACTTCCTCTACTTAGAACTTGCCTCAACTTGTTCCATTGATTTTCAAGCCTTTGTAGGTCCTCTGGAAGACACTGGAACCTCTACAACACTCAATTAATCCAATGGAGTAACTCCATCATCATCACAAGTCAAGCTAGGTTGACTTGGATGTCATCCATCAGCTGCACTAGCTCTCAAGCCATCAACCTTCACCACGGCTACTCTAACATCTGAAACAACCTCTCCAACACCTATAACATCTTTCTAAGCTATGAAAATCCTCATAAACATTGTTGCAACCTCCTGATGAGTCCAAACATGATGTAATCATCATAAGTGAAAGGACCAAACTATGAGAGCATAAACTAGCTCAAGTGGCATCAACCATGAAGCTAAACATTAGACATGAAGAGAAACTGTACATGGGATCATGTCAGCCTTTGCAACACATGTAGACATCATCCAAACCAACTCAAAAGCACCAAGGGAATATATTAAGCATCATATGCATAGAAACCTAGCCATCCAAACCAAGAAGACCAATAGAGCACCTGCAACACAAGCATATGTCACAACAACCATGCACAAGTCAAAACCAATACCATCAGCCATAGCATATGCATACCATTAAAAAACATATTACGCGATTTTGACATCAATGCCAACATCTCACTGCAACACTCATCATCTCATCACAATCAATGTAGCCTTCTCCAACACCATGCTACTAGGTTGATATCAATGCCAACCAAGAAACTCATCACCACATCAATGCCAACAATCTCCCTATAGACTTTGATGATAAAAAACTTCCAGTATTTGAAGAAGAATTTTCTAGGGAAGAAGAATCAAACCATAAATATGAAGGTCCTCGTGAACCAATACAACCTGTTTTAATCCTTGAAACTAGAAAAATACTTAATTAGTTTAATTCTACACTTCTAGATGTAGACGGTCATGAAGTAGCTCAAGGTACACTCAGGGAAAGAAAGAAGCTCGAACAATATTCTGGGTATGTAGCCTACATGGAAAAACTAATAGAAGCAGAGCCATCTAATTTTGAAGAAGTTGTCAATCACAAAGAATGGAAGGATGCCATGGATGAAGAATATCAATCTATAATGAAGAATGGAGTTTGGGAGATCATACCTAGTCTTGAAAACAAATATGTGGTAACTTCCAAATGGTTCTACAAGATCAACCATGCATTAGATGGAAGTATTGATAAATATAAGGCAATATTTGTGGAAAGGGGTTTCTCTCAACAGGATGGCATCGACTATGAAGAGACATTTTCTCCAACAACAAGGTATACAAATATTTGTTGATTGGTCTCTTTGGCAACATTGATGGGATGGAACAACCGCCAAATGGATGTTAAGAATGCATTCCTAAATAGCATAATTGATGAGGAAGTATATATAGATAAACCCTTTGGATTTGAAGTTAAATATAGAAAGGCATATGTATGCAGATTGAAAAAGGAATTATATGGCCTCAAGCACACATAAAGGGCATGGTAGGCTAAGATGGATGCATACCTAAAGAGATTAGGCTTCACAAAGAGTTTTTTTTTATCCAAAACTTTATAATAAGGTTGTAAAGGGACAGTCAGTAATCATTCTTATGTATGTGGATGATCTTGTCTTAACTGGTGTGGAAGGTTGAATTGAAGAATGTAAGAAGAAACTAGCAGTAAAATTTGACATGAAGGAGTTGATGCAGTACTATTTGGGACTAGAATTCTAGAAATGATTTGATGAGATCCATCTAGGTCAAGGAAAGTATGTGATCAAGACATTGAATAGTTTTGACATGATGGATTGCAAACCAATGACAACCCTAGCGATCACAAACTTGAAAATACAATGGAGTTCCAAATTGAGCCCTATGGATCTTTCCAAGTATAGAATTGATTGGCTCACTGATGTACTTGGTGAATAATCGACCAAACATGTGTTTTGGAATAAATTCTCTCAGTCAATTCCAAGTGGAGTCGAAGCATGATCACTAGATAACGAAAAAACATATACTGAAATATCTACAAGGAACTATCCACTACTGCCTAAAATATGATAGGAGGAATGATTTCCACTTGATTGGATATAGAAATTTTGACCGGGGAGGCAGTGAGCAGGATGGAAGGAGTACTACACGAGGATTATTTATTTTTGGATCCTCCATGATCTTATGGATGAGCAGAAAGTAAGAAATAGTTGCTTTGAGTAGTGTTGAGGTTGAGTATATTACACCTGTAAAGTAAGCAGAGAAGCGGTTTGGTTGAGAAACTTGTTATCCGACCTATTTGAAGGACCAATGACCCTACAATGACACATTGTGATAACACCAGTTGTATACAATTGTATGAATGCCCAGTGTTTCATGGAAAGACAAAGTATATCAACAACAAGTATCACTACATTTGGAAGCTAGTATAAGATGGTGTGTTGCAACTACTATATATCTCCACCGCTAAGAAGGTAGCTGACATATTGACAAAATATCTTCCTAATAAGAAGCTTGTGTATTTGAGAGACAAACTTGGTTTGGCTGATGTATCCTCCCTAGTTGAGAGGGAGAGATAGGCACAACATTCTTATCTTCACTCAGGAATACGTAATGGAGGATTGGGTAAGCATCTGACATCTGATACTCTTTGAGGATGAAGTTGGGTATCCAAGATAAAAGTAGTAGTGGACCAATATTATTTGATTACTAACTATCCAAGATAAGAATAGCCCAAGAAAGGTCATACTGTTTGAACACTCGGGTGGGGTATGCACCTTGAGAGACAATGATGATGGTGTCTATAAATCATTTGTCTCACCAACATTTTGCTCTGATCTTGTGGTGAGATAGAGTTGTTAGGAAAGGCCTTGCTATATGACAATTCTAGTTGATATGATGTTAAACAAATGGGTTATCAATCTGACTCTTCTTATGAGATCTCTTCATATTGAGAATGTCCATGTCCCATTTATGAATACCTTCCTAGTTAAGAGGGAGTTCAGAAAAATGTGTAATTAGGTTCGATATTCATAGATATGAAATGTACTTTTTGTTCTTGTAAATTGTAAAATAAAATGAAATTATTATTATTATTTTTGCAGCATGGGTTTCATGTTCAAAGTCTTTTATTTTATAGGACAAGCACCCATTGAGTTCTTCTAGGGTTTTTCATAGGTCAATAAGTCAAAAGAGTCATTGTCATAAGTTGAAGACCTCATCGGGCACATTGTAACTTGTAAAGAAAATTATTTTTGTCCTTAAAAGTGTCAAAATAACCTTCAAGACCAAGTCAACCTGGCAGCTAGAAAGTCGACCTAATTTGAGGATAAATTTCCATCTTGAGAAGCCTATATAAAGGAGGAAAATTGACCTCATTTGAACATAATCATCACTCACTCATTCAAGCGAAGGAGGAAGAATAAGAAGGAAACGAAGAAGGAAGAGGAAGAAGGAGACTTGTCTTTGGGCTATTTCTCTCTCACATGTGCGAAGGAAGGCTAGGGTTTTTGTAGCTAGTCTAGGGTTTTATTCTGTAGGTTCGACCTTGAAGAAGGAAGGGAACGAAGGTTAGAGAAGGTCATAATAAGCCGTCCTCAAGCTCCAAAATGAATATAAAAATAAATATAAGGTCTAAGGAAGCCTTGGAAGGCTAGAAGAAGCTCACATGTGTGGAAACAACTGCTTCTGGAGGGCCAAAAATTTGAGACCTGCAGTAGAGGTTGAAATTTTGTAGCTGGAGTTCAAAGTCATGCAGAAGAGATTTGACTAGGTTTGGCTTTAACAAAGGAAGCACATCATCAATAAGGTTTAGAATTGGTCATGGAGGGTATCAGTATTGGTATAAATTTCTTGGAAGTCATCAATTGAAGAATCTGTAGAAGAGAAGAGATTTGCGGGTTTTCCTCTCAAGTGGAGAGGTTTTGGCCCTAACTTGCAACCTATATTTCATGTTATTGTTCTTCTTGTTTTGGTAGCTTTTTGATGACACAAACACATAATAATAAGTGAAGAAGCTAAATAAGTAAGAAAGGTAAAAGGACACCACAAGTAGTTATCAATGATATAAAAATCACTCTATTCATATCTCTAATAGATTTATAAATAAATCCTTCCATTTGACATAAATGAAGTCTTTTTTTCATCAATGAAAACACTATGTGCAATAGAGTGAAAGTTGTAATGTTTAATTTTTGAGAGTGAAAATTTATATATAGCCATGTAAATACCAACAAGGGTTTCGTAGATTTAATAAAGTTTCCAAAAGGGTCATGTATTAAATTTCATTGACGACGAATGAGTATGTTTTGGAAAAAAAATTGGGTTTTGGGTTTCAATTGTTAATCCTTTGGATTTCATTGATGGAAGATGGGTTGAATCCATTTCCCATTGGATAATTATTTTCGTTTTCACTTTGGTAAGCATTTGAATTTCATTGATTGCTAATGATGGGTGATATATTTGGGTTTCACTTTCATAACCCTTTGGATCTTATTGATGGCTTATGAGCCCATTGGGATTAGAAAATAGTTAGGAGATTGACCACATCAACAGAAAAATGTTTTACAAAGGGTCAATGACACCTTAAAACTTTTGAAATGGTGCATGTGGGTAATTTATAAAACTTAGTGACAATGTTAATTAAATGTATTATATTTATTTTACCATTAATTAACACAATTATATGAACTTAAATATACTAAGTTGTTAATTAAATATTAGGTTAGTTAAATGTAAAGTGATTAATATTTGGTGCCAAGGGTGAAAATCTTCAAATTATCATATCAATGATCTAGACTATTTTTTCAATAAAATTTATATTGCAGGAAAGCTTTCAATGAGAAGAAGGTGATGGAAATATTAGAACATAGTTTCAAGTTCAATAAAAAAAGGTGGAAGTTTGACACTCCATCATCAATATGGTACAAAGGGGGTCGAATGTGTTATAGAGTGTAAGAATTAATTTTCAAGTTAGCAAATATGAAAATTTGGCACCCCGTATCTTTAATAAAGAATTGAGGGACTAAATATGTTACAAGAACAACCCAACAACCTAGAATCCAAATCGAATATGAAAACCATATATCTTCAATTCTATCCAAAACTTGAGAAATATAAAGCTTAAAATCATAAGTGAGGAGATGCTCCATGAAGAGTGACTGGGCCTTTTTTTTTCTACAGAGGATTGTTGAGAGTATGAATCCTTGAAAATGGCTTTGTTTTGAGCAAGCTACACCTTCCAACAAATATGTTTGGAATGGATTTACGTAAGTATCTTAGAATTGGTTAACTATTGTAGGATCGAAGGTTGGACATATCTCATGAATCAAAGAATTGTGAAATGGAGGAGAGCCATGTTATAAAATAATACAACCCTTGAAGAGTAGCCACCCATACTTGTTTAACGAACAAAGAGTCCAGGAACAAATAGGTAGTTTCTTCACTATTATCATTGCAAAGCATTGTTGATTTTGGAAAAACTAACGAGGTACCATGTTAGAGCTGAAATTTTGGATTTAGGAGGAGATCTTCCAGGGAAAACACAAGCTTCATATAGAAAATGAACAAAGGTCCTTGAGCCACCCCAACCATAAGATTCAAATTTGTTAATATGGCATGGATCACACCCAAAAATAGCCTTGAAAAGAAGAAGGGACATGATCTATAGTGGGCCAAGAACAGATTCCATCCACTACACCCCCATCCAAAATCCATCTAGAGATATCAAATTGAGTAAATTTACCATTATTGATCAACTAATCCCAAAGAGGGGATAACTCCTATTCATTAAGTAAATGAATTTGACCCATTATATTGTTTATTGATATATGTATGTACTTGTATTCATCATGAAATGGGAATAAAAGATCCTAAAAAGAGAAACAAGAGTAGTCTTGGTAACATTCCAATAATACTAATGACTCTTATTAAAATTACCCAAACCATCAGAGGTATAAAAATATATTTGAAGGATAGCTTGAAAGTGAGAAGAAATGATGGTGGAAGCGCCCCTCATTAACATAGTGTCATCTGCAAATTTCACATGATTCAAATTCTTCTCTTCTGGAAAATATAATGTTGGGAAACTCCTCAACTTCTTTCAAAAGCCAATTTCATGCTTAATGATTCAACAATAAGAATATATAAAAGGAGGGAAATAGGGAAACCCTGCTTGATTCCTCTTGAATCTTTGAAGAAACTCCCGATCCCCCATTTAACCAAAGGGGAGATCCAAGAGAAAGCAAGACACGCAAAAATCCAAGTCATCAATTTTACCTTGAAACAAAAGCACATAAGAACCACAAAAAAAAAATCTAAGACATACATGGTCAAAGGAATTTTCCATATCAAACTTTAATACCATCCCCTTTTCTGTTCTATACCACTTGAATGGATGGCCTCTTGGACTAAAACTATATTTTCAATGATTTTCTTTCCTCCCACAAAACTCCTTTGTTTTTTCGAGAATAGCTTGGGAAGCAAAGGTTTATGATGATTTGCTATTATTTTAGAAATAATATTATAAGAAATAATGCATAAGGAGATTGAGTGAAATCTAGTAAAGGATGAAGGATTTACCTCTTTTGGAACAAAAACAAGAAAATAAACATTGATACCCCCATATGGACAAGGAGTGATGAACATAGGTGATCATTCAAAGTAGATCAAACTTGATTATTTTCCAACATTTGCTATAGAAGTGGGCTATGAAGCCATTCGGGTCATGTGGCTTATTCAGATCCAAGGAGAGAATAAACTTCCTAATCTCATATTTTGTTACATGCTACATTAACCTTGCATTGTCTTCTGAGGATAGTATCTATGTAATATGTTCAAGCCTAGTCTCAACATCATCATGGCACCATGATCCTTGGTCATAATGTAAATTTCCAAAATTTTGGATAACTACTTCTGGAATTTGCTCATAGGAGTGGAGAACTTCTCCATTAACTACTATAGATTTCATGTTGTTTCTCCACTGCATCATTTGGGTATGCTTATGAAAAAAATTATGTTTCAGTCTCTTGATCTCAACCATAGGCTCCGGGATTTCAGGCATCATTTTTCTTCCTCCATTCTCAAGGCACCTTGCAAGCTACTAAAGGTTTTCATTTGTTCCATTAACAGATCAAAAGAGACATGATCCAATTATATATGATATTGTATTTCTTTCAATTTGTTTTTGACGAGGAGGATTCCTTATTCCCTAAATTTGAATTTTTCCCTAGCTTTAATTTTAAGAGTTGACTTGTTTTCTTGATTTTCTACTCCCAAATGTGAACAAGGGATCCATTGATACATTGTTACTAAGCCTGGGAGGCTACCTCATGGAATTTAGAATCTTGAAGCCATAAAGGATTGAACATGAATATAAGGGGACTATAGTCCTCTTAAGCATGCAAAGAGAGCACTATAGGAAGAATGTATAAACCACACCAAGACAGAAATTGGGAGGAAGAGATAATTTTTTCTTCCAGAAAGAGACTCTAGACAAGGAACCTATCCAAGTGAGTGGAAATATGTCCAAGTCCTAGCATGCAATGATTCCATATGTACTTACCCTCAGAAGACCTTATATTCATCAGGTCTAGATAAGAGATGAAGTCTTCCATTTGTTCTCAAAATGGATCTCTAATTAGGAAACCTCCTTTATTTTCCCATGAGTGCAGAGTGGTGTTAAAATCTCCCACAAAGACATAGTTGGATCCCATGTCTGAATATTTAATGTTATATAAGGAGGACCAACAATTTTTTTTCCTTGATAAGATGATGGCATGTAAATATTAATAACAACACATGTCTTACCAGAGAAGTTTTGAAAAATAGAAGTAATCCAATGTAGATTTCTATGGACCCAAACAAATGAAAACACCAAAAGGAGCAAGAGGGTGCAAAGACAGCTAGAGGCCCCTTTGGAACTAACCACAATAGTGTCATAACTTTTCCAAATAGCCTTACTATGATGGAGGACATATTGATCCTCCATTTTTGTCTCGTGTAGAAGGAGGATCTATGGTTTTTATTCCTTGATTAGATCTCAAATTGTTGAAATATTTACTTCACTGCCCAGTCCTCAACAATTTGAGGAGATGATTTTCATTATTCACAAGTGGATTTAAGGGGTCCTCCCTGGGGAAGAACTGATCCTGCTTGATTCCTTGTAGAGCTAACACTCTATTGTACATTATTTTGATTGTCAATTGAGTGCCTAGTCCCTTTCCTTTATTCGCCTACACTTCCCTTCTTTCACAGTTTGGACCACAACCCGCTTTCCTGGATGACCTACTAGCCATAGAATCCTTGAGTCACACCTAAGCAAAAAACTCATCAATAGAGGATGAACAAGAAAAGGGAAGCATCAAGGGAAAATTTTCATGGGTAAGAGAATGATAAATGTATTCTTTCACACACACACACACATATAACACATAATGTGCTTGTAAGTTTTTTTTTTAATTATTGTGAATAGATAATTTGTTGGAATAATCTAAGATAGGTCTAAAATCAAATTTACTTACTATCTTTATATACTTTATTTTCTTGTTCCACAAAAAAAAAAGATCTCATACAACAATTTAATGTTTCACTTGACTAAAACCATAATATTACAATAAAATTATAATATATTTTTTACAATTAACTATCATAAATATCTTACTAAAAAGACATTAAAATAATACTTACTAAAAAAACATTAACATAATAATTATGATATTTTAAAACTATTATAATATATAAAAAACCTCATTTTTAACTTTACTATAACATTTTCTAGAGAGAGAGAGAGCTTGTTTCACCTCCATAGGCCTAGATTTGTTTTTATTAATCATTTTAAAAGCATGAAGCTATCTTAAACTAGATGTAAGAAATTAAGATTTGTTTGTGTTATGTCCCTATACTACTAGTATAACCCCTTATTGCTATTAGTGAAACCACCTTATTGTATTATTGTGCCCATATAGTCCCCATGTTGTTATTATTGTGCCCCATAGACGCCCACTATTGTTATTGTTGTGCCCCTACAATATTATTATTATGTAGGCTTTGATTGTATTGGGACCCCTTAGATTCCTATATATAGAAAGGAGGTCTTATCATTTGTATCATCCAAGAATTGTTCATTTATATAATGCAAAGGAGGTTTCCCCCTTGAAGAGGCTAATTTTTGAAGTCGTTGATCTATCTTTTCTTCTATTTGGTGAGCTAGTTGCATAACATTTGGTATCGGAGCTTTGGATTCTTGGGTTTCGCTGCTTCAAATAGGTCATCGTAGAATTTTCGCTATAAATTTTTTTATACGAAGTTTCAAAAGTTGAAATTAATACCCATTTGAGATGAGATCTTTATGAAACTTGGGTCCAAATTTAAGGTTATGTCACACTATATTTTTGGAGATATGATCCAAGGAATTTAGGGTTTTTACAGGCTCCCGAATTATATCTCAAACATGTGACCTGGGGAAACTCATCATAACTTTTTCTCTGAGCATCAGATTGAAATTTCGTAAAACTTTACAGAAAGATGATGGACTATAGTTTTATGTATATCATTTCCATTTCCGAAGGTCGAAACAATGACACGCGACACCTCATACAAATTATCTCTACTGAACCATACTATAAGCAGGCCATCATGGGACATTTGGAATAACTATTCCTTAAAGAATGCAATATTGATCAGACTTGTGGTGTTGGAAAGAGGACTTAGGATGAAATTTCAGACCTTGGAGATTGAAAATTACAGAGATACAACAGATTCAATATCGAGCTCCTATAAAGCGAAAAAAGGTGTGTAGTCTTTTTAAAATTTTGCATAAGTTTGGTTTGAAAAAATAGTTTGAAGTAATTCAAAGGGAATAGTGAAGCATAATTATCATTAATTGATGACCCGAAGAAAGAAAATGGAAACACCTAGTAAGCAACTGGAAATATCTACCATGTCTCATGAATAAGAGGAAGAAATGCAACATGATATATCAAAATTACGAGACCAAGTGCAACAAATTTCACACTCACAAAAAGTAACAAAAGCTAAGATGGATGGTTTAAAGAAAGGTGTGGGAGGTAAGATGAATGGCATGGAAGGTAAGATTGATGGTCTGGAATATAAGATGGAAGATTTAGAAGTAAACATTGAAGATTTGAAGACATGGAAGGTTTGAACGGAGGTTTGACAGAGTTGCTTCAAGAAATGCTGAGGTAGTAGAGGAAACTCATGATGAGAACAAAAGAAAAGTTAATGATGTTTCCATAGAATCTAATGTTGGATTGAAGACCCACCATGTTCCAAAGATTGATATGAGGAAGTTTTATGGCAAGGATCCCGTAACATGGATACTATAGCTGGAGAAATATTTCGATCTCCATAATATGCAAAACACACAAAAGGTATGCATTGCACATCTATATTTAGAACCCAATCAGTTTGTATGGTATCGATGACTTTTATCTCGTAAAAAAATTGTCACTTGTTCAATTTTTATGGAGGAAATGATAGCACATTATGAGGATACAAAAATCAACACCTTCTTTAGCCAATTAATAAATCTCAAACAAAAGGGTTCAATGGTGGAGCACATTGAGGAATTCCAAAAATTGAATATAAGGGTAAAAGATATTCCAGAGGCTTTCATAGAGCTCAACAATATATTTCCAATGATGCAAAGAGCCTCTGGAATATCTTTTACGACACCTCAATATTGTCCCTACCAAAGCATGACTTTAATAGTCAAGTTACATATTCGCTATTATTAATTTAACATTGACCAACACAATTTATAATATTTACTTTGAAAAAATATTATTTATATTTCAATATTATTTAATTCTTTTTTTTGCTTATGGGAGGCTATTTAATTGGTGATCACCTTGTTATGAAGTATTATATAGACTGCGAGATTCAAAGTTCAAATCCCTATGGATTTAAAAAAATTATTTTATGCCATAATTTATGGATATGGTTTCAATATTCATGCATGATTTTTATTCTTAAGTTTTGCAAAGGAAAAAAAAAACTTAAAACTAGTTCATACTCAAGGAAATAACATATTTACCATAGTGTTTTTTTTTGTAAGTTCCATACTGGTTGATCCAGGTGGGTCCAACAAAACTCAAAATAAAAGTGTTCAAAATTTTATGAAACCAACACCAAGTCTTAGAGCTCAACAATATATTCCAATGATGCAAATGATGCCTCAATTCGAGTTCGTATGAGAAAGTTATTGCAGTTTGAAATTTGTACCAAACAACAAAAAACTCAAAGTCAAAGTCAACCTTCTACCACGTGGCAGGCCATACATAGGACACATGGCAAAGAAGTCAACAAGCCTATTGGGAACCAAATACCTAATGTGGCAACCCAGTCAGTAAACTAGGTGGACCCACAAGCAGGTGAAGTGGCAACACCATAAGTTGACACATGACAAGTAGGTGACAAAAGTGGCATATGATGTGAACCAATGAGAACTTGCCACATGGCCCAATCTTTTGGTGCCACATGGCACCTCAAATTAGGCCCAAGTGGCCTTGGCATAGTGCAACCTTCATTTTTTCCTTATTCTAATGGTTTGAGGAGTCGTTACAATATGGACATACATTTACCATATATTATATGGTGTGAAAACTATATTAAAACCAAAATTGGGCTTTAAAACCATATTAAAGCAAAATTGAGATTCAATGAGTTTTGAATCCAAAAAATCCTCAACAACATTTAAATTAATATGACTAATCTAACCATTATTCCAACCACAAACTTTGTCTCATTCACCCTCACACTTTGTAACTATAAAATGCCATTCAAATGGTTCAAAGGGAACCAGGGAGAATACATGAGAGATGAGGGTGCAAGTAGGCCAATGAAGCCATAATCTCAAGAAGATTTTAGGAATATTGTTAGAGCATATGTTAGGGAATATTTCAAATAATGGTTTGAGTCATTACAGTGGTTTGAGGAGTCGTTATAATATGCACATACATTTACCATATATTATATGGTTTGAAAACTATATTAAAACCAAATTTGGGCTTTAAAACCATATTAAAGCAAAATTGGGAGTCAATGGGTTTTGAACCCAAAAACTCCCAACAACATTTAACTTAATATGAATAATCTGACTATTATGCCAACCAAAAACTTTGTCTCATTCACCCTCACACTTTGTTATAAAATGCCATTCAAATGGTTCAAACGGAACCTGGGAGAATACATGAGAGATGAGGGTCAAGGTAGGCCAATGAAGCAATGAATCTCAAGAATATTTTAGGAATATTGTTAGAGCATATGTTAGGGAATATTTCAAAGAATATTCTCTATAAAAAATCTTTGAGGAATCTTGGAGATTCCCTGAGGGCAAAATTTTGAAATGGTCAAAATTATGTAAAGTTTATACTCATATGAATAATTCAGATCTCTTCGGCTACCAGAATTAACCAAGATATTTTACTTTTGCGATGTTAGCATAATTTCATATGAAAGAGTATAAAACAACCACATGTGCATACTGTAAAGAAGATGAAACATAATGACAACCATAAAATCACATGGCACGAACACATTAATAACAAAGTTCACCTAGTGTGGATTACGTCTCTGGACCCGGTGTCAAGAGTGGGGAGGCCACTTCATTAAATGTTGCAAGATGATGAGGAGTACATATTACATTCTTTGTCATTACAAGGATAAATTCCCTCAACCAGAGTGGCATGTTTCTCCACAAGACGTTCTCCCTATAGGAACTATCACTCAAATGGGCATTCCTCCAACCGGACAAGCTAATAAATTCTCACATGACGTGGCATACAAGCATCCTTTCAACATAATAGTAACAAGGATATCAACAACAAAACATCATCTTGGCAAATCAAAAGAGAATCGTGACATAACTACATCATATACCTCCACTTTTGGGGATGGATGAAAAATGAAAAGCTCAACTGACGGAACGAACATTACCATTGAATTTGTGGCGCAAAATCATGTAAAACAGCAATAAAATTTGCCCCTTTTTTACATTGTCAAATTTTGGACCCTCGAGAATCTCAAAGATTCCCCCAAAGATTCCTTCATGAAGGTAGCCGAGAAATTTGTTTCTCAGATGAAAATTATGAGCACACCACTATGCTCCTTATGAAATTCTAAGAAAATTGACTATAAACTTAACCACATTTTGACATTGGCACCTCTAGCCCTCCAAGGGAATATTTTCAGCATTTAAATAGATTCATCCTCATGGTTCCGCTACCATTGGGCCGCTTAGGGGTCCACTGGGCTGCATAGGGTTCCACTTGTCCGCTTTCTCCTCCGCTGGTCAAATGAAAAATGACAACGTTTAAATATTTGCGGGTGGGCGGACTTATTAAAGTCTGCCACCTGTAGCCTAACGGTGGCACACCAAATTAAGCCTTGGCGACCCACCGTCGAACCCCCCCGTTTCAAGTGCATTGTGTTTTTTTTGGCATTTTATTTTAATTGGGTGCAGTTGGGTTTCTTAACCGTTGGCATATGTAATATTGGGAGGCGGTTTAATAAATGTTGGCAGGCTTACGGTATGGGTGCGGTTTATATGTTATGTTTTTTTAATGGGGCCACCCATTGGGGTCAGCCCACATGGGTCGGGTGGGTGCGAACCCCGCCGGATCCTGATTTTTGTTATTGTAATGGTCATTGGTTGGGTTGTAGGGTGGAGGGTCTGCCAATGATGGCCCTCACCCACTAAACTATATGTGGTATGTGGTTGCAATGTGAGGGGTGGCAGGGTTTGACCACCTGCGACCCGTTTAATATATGTTATGTCATAGCTACTAGGGGGGTGGTGGGATTGGTGGCCCACCACCCCGTAATTTTAATTTTAATATAATTGGTTCAAATTTTCCTGCCGGAAAATAAGGGTTATTAGGAAAGGTAGGCAACAAATTTTCCTGTTCTGGTGGCCGGATTCCATGCGCTGGGTCGCTGCCAAATTGTTGCCTCATTAGCGACTGCCACTTGGCCAAGTTTGACTAGAAATTTGATCGACTATAACTTGAGCCTAAGAACTCAAACTTGAGTTTCGTTCACACTGTTGGAATCAAAGTGACGAGCACTACGATCTGGTCCCAATTTCACTTTAATATGAGGACTTTGATCTTTGAGCGTGTGAGGATCCACCTGAAAAATCATTCCTCCCCGCTGAGGAGCTTTTGGTCCTCCAAAATCATGAACATAATATGCAACTGTTGTGTTACACTGTCTACACCACAAGTGTCCTGACATGTCACACTTCCTTCTCATTCACCCTTGTTCTTCACCCTTCCATAAGTGATGAGCCGACACCTGCATCCTCTGCAAACATGTAGTACATATTTACAAATTACATGCTCAATTACATGACCAACCATGACCCAATCATCTCATACTTTCCAAGAGTTTGTAAGACACACTCTTTGGTCAAGTTTACATCGGAATATAATTCAATACCCCAACTATGAATAAAAGCCCAAAACTTCATCGTTGCTTTAATAAGCGATGGAAAACACATCACCACTTTTACAATTTAAATCACAACACATGTTTTACAAAATGCGGCCATGACAAGCTACCATATCTATAAAAACCATATTTCACTCATCAAAGTGAATGGGTCATCATTCTAGAGCTGATTTTCTTGTTGAACAATCTTTCCAACTAGTTCCTTCACAGGCGCTTTGTCCTTGAGACACTACTTTGGATGAAGCCTCCAACATGTGGCTCTTTGATGTCCACCTCTATTGCAATGACTGCAAAAATTCTTCTTCCTCCAGACTTTATTAACGTTATTCTTTCCTTGACCTGGAGAATTCCTTTCATGCATCATCCTCTTTTGTGGCTGCTATTCTCTTCCAACACTCAGCAGCCACATGGTTATGTAAACCAAAAAAACTACATAGTTTTCTATGCCATGATTTTTGTTCATCATTAAAAGTATGTTTGTAATCAAAAATAACTCTAGAATATTGAGACTGTCTGTACCACTCTTGACTGTCTCTGGTGCAATTCTAGCGATGAGAGCTTGGCTTAGCTCTTCCTTTGTAATGCGCATTATCATGGGAGGATTGTGATGTATTCCAATCATCCTCTTTCTCTGATGGCTTTGACAATGTCATGAAAGCTTATGATACCTTGGAGCACTCCCCTTCATTGTATCCCAAACCTACAAAATGAGGTCTTTCTACAACCTCCAATGGCTGAGTCATTCCTTGACCATTAACACCAAGTCCTCCTCCTATATACGCCATCTTGGTAAGGAGTCTCATGCCAGCTCCTGAAATGGGTACCTCCATGTTTCCAACATAAACTGTGTTATGTGAAAATGAAACTGAAGAATGATCAACACTGTTTACCTCAGTTGTCGATTATGAAACAGGTGATGATAGCTTCTAAGCCTTTGTTGTGCTTTAATTTATCCAAGGCCTCTTCCATGGCTCGTAATTGAAGTTGCAATCTCTGGTTCTCCTCTTTCTCATCTCATAGAAGTCTCCTCAATTCAACATTCTCATCTTGAAGGATCTAACTGATTTCCTCATTCAAATGTTGAGAAGACGATGAAGAAGATGAATGTACACTCGAGGGGGTAGATGGAGCATCACCCTTTGCTCTTTCTTTCTCCCGTTCCTCTCTTGCCATATTTTCCTCATAATATGCATACACTATGTCCACCATGCATTCCATCCCGAGGAGGTCCTTGTAGAGATCTTTGTTGTTCTCCATTTTCCTCCTTGTTGCACGTTCAATCATGCAATTTGCATTAGCAAGAAGATGGCTCTAATACCAAACTTGATCCAGATCTCTTTGGCTACCGGAATTAACCAATATCTTTTACTTCTATGATGTTAGAAGAATTTCATATGAAAGACTATAAAGCAATCACATGTGTATATTGTAAAGAAGATGAAGCATAATGACAACCATCAAATTACATGACATAAACACATTGATAACGAAGTTCACCCAATGTGGGTCACGTCTCTGGGTGCGGTGTCGAGAGTGGGGAGGCCACTTCATTAAATATTGCAAGATGATGAGGAGTACATAGTACATTCTTTTCATTACAAGGATAAATTCCCTCAACCAGAGTGGCATGCCTCTCCACGAGACGTTTTCCCTATAGGAACTCTCACTCAAATGGGCCTTCCTTTAGCATGAAAAGCTAATAAATTCTCACATGATGTAGCATATAAGCATCCTTTCAACACATTAGTAACAAGGATCTCGAAAACAAAACATCAGCTCACTAGATTAGAAGAAAATCATGACATAACTACATCATATACCTCCATGTTTGGGGATGGCTGAAAAATGCAAAGCTCAACTGACAAAACAAACATCATCGTTGACTTCGTGGCGAAATTATGTTAAATTACTATAAGCTTTTCCCTTTTTTGACACCGTCAAATTCTGGTCCCTCGAGACTCTTGAAGATTCCCCAAAGATTCCTTCCTGCATATTGCTGAGAAATTTGCTGCTCGGATGAAAATTCTGAGAAAACCACTACGCTCCTTGCAAAATTCTGAGAAAATTGACTATAAACTTGACCACATTTCGACACTGGCACCGCTAGCCCTCAAAGGGAATCTTTCCAACATCTAAATATATTCCTCCTCATGGTTCTTCTACCACTAAACTGCTTGGGGTTCCACTGATCTGTTTGCTCCTCCGTTGGTCGAATGAAAAATGCCAACGTTTAAATATTTTAGGGTGGGCAGACTTATCAAAGTACACCACATGTAGCCTAATGGTGGAACCCCAGATTAGGTCCTAGGGGACCCGGGGTCGAACCCCCCTGCTGTAACGCGTTGTGTTTTTTTGGCATTTTATTTTAATTGGGCGCGATTGGTTCTTAACTGTTGGCATATGTAATATTGGGCAACAATTTAATAATCGTTGATAGACTTATGGTATGGACGTAGTTTATATGTTATGTGTTTTAAATGGGGCTACCTGTTGGGGGCTGACCCACGTGGGCCGAGCGGGTTCGAACCCTGTTGGCTTCTGATTGCTATTTTGTAATGGTCATTGGTTGAGCCGTAGGGTGGTGGGTCTACCAATGGTGGCCCACCCCCACTATGCTATATGTGGTATGCGGTTGCAATGTGACGGGTGGCAAGGCCCATTGCCACCCCACAATTTTTTATTTTATTTTTTATTTGTAAGATAATTGGTTCAAATTTTCCCACTGAAAAATAAGGGTTATTGGGAAAATTAAGTAGGAAACAAATTTTTCTGTTCCAATGGCTAGATTCCATGCAACAAGTCGCTGCCAAATTGTTGCATCTTTAGTGACTTCCACTTTGCCAAGTTTGACCAGATATAACTTGAGCATACGAACTCAGATTTGAGCGTTATTCACATTGTTGGAATTAGGGCGACGAGCACTATGATCTGGTCCTAGTTTCACTTTAATCTGAGGACTTTGATTTTCGAGCTTATCATAGCCACTGCTGAATTTTGAGCGTGTTTGGAGCCACCTAGATCAATGAACCAGAATTTCGCAAGGAATATGATAGTGCGATCATTTTTCTTATCTAAGCAACCATTTTTCCATAAAAAAATATTTGAGCAGTGGACCCATGAGGAACCTTGACGTAGGAATCTACATGGAATCTAAAAGATTCCCTGGAGGCTTGAAAATGACAATTTCAAAACCAGGCCAACTTTATACTCATTTTTCTCTGTTTTTCCCAAAGAACGTGATGGTGTGATCAATTTATTCATCTGAGCAGTCGAATTTCATTCAACCCACAAAAGAGAATCTTTGAGGAATCTTTGAGATTCTCGGGGAGCCCAAATTTGACTGAGTTAGAAAGGGGTCAAGTTTACAGTCAGATTTCATGAATTTTTGCTAGGAATTCAACTGTGTAGTCTGTCTCTTCATCAGAGGTGTGAATTTTCAGTCTATCCCCAAAAGTGGAGGTATAAGATGCATTGATGCCATGTCTTCTTTTGATTTTTTCTGAGATGATGATTTGGTGTTGAGATCTTTGTTCACCATTTTTTTTGGAGGATCCTTGTATGCCACTTTATGTGAGAGTTTTGATATTTTGTAATGTTGAAGGAAAGCTTATATGAGTGAGATTTCTTATAGCAGAATGTCTCGTCGAGAGAGATATTAGTCTAGTTAAGGGATTTCTTCCTTATATTAACAAAGAACACATCATGTACTCATCATCATCTTGCAACACTTAATGAAGCATCTTCCCCATTCTTGACATCGAGCCTAGAGACGTAACACACACTAGGTGAACTTCGTTATCAAGTTACGCGTGTTCTTTGATTTGATGGTTGTATTTATGTTTCCTCTTAAAATATGCACATGCAGTTTTTCATACTCTTTCACATGCAATTCTGCTAACATCACAAAAGTAAAAGATCTTGGTTAATTTCGGTAGCTGAGAAATTCAGATCACTAGTGAAGCTACATTATGGTCATGTCCAAGAATAACACCCGAATAGTGAGGGGAATTGAACCGGTGACTTAACATCTAGGAGTGCCTTAACAACACACCCGATCATCATCTAAGAGTGATAACATATTTACCATCAATTACTTCCCACATAATTTAAGCAAATCTTTGTGTTAAAATGGGTAGGAATAAGATGAAAATAAATATACTTACTAGGAGTTACTTCCCACCATTATTTCTATTTTCCTCAACACTTATGTAGGAGTAAAGTTGTAAATGCGTAGATTTACTAGTGGTTATTGCCCACCAAATTTTTATGCGAGTCCTTGTGCTTGAGCAAGAAATTAATTTATCTACCTCACATCTAAAGCAAGACTATAGGATTGGATTTTCCTATTAACTACTATTAATTTATCATTGATCAATCTAGGTTATAATTTTTGGCGTAGCCTAACTTACGGATGAAATGGGTTTTTTCAGGGTATTTTTTTCTGGTTAATTTTAATCAAAATCTGCTATATATTTTTAAAAACTTGAGTTTAAGTTGTTTAATATATAGAATTCGAGTTCCCCAAGGTTTTTTTAGGATTCATTCAAAAATTTGTGTTAAACAACAAAAAATAACAATCTTGCTTGAAATTGTATCATCGGATATTGGTAAAATAGGCTATTTTGTCTATCAGTTAGACTAGGTCGTAATTTTTTATGCAATTTTTCCTAGAGCATAATTTCTAACTTGAGTGGCGGGAACTAAGCTATCTTGCAACACTAGGATGACTTAGTGTTTGGCATTATGGGATGTTATCCCCTCCACCCAGTTTCAAATCCCACGGGGCGACATCTTTGGTTCATTGTCCTAGTATTCGACTCTTGCTAAGTAATGAATCTCACCTCTTGCTAAGTCATGAATTCCTAATTTGTATTAAACAAGATATTTTTGAAAGTTTTCATAGAAATGGGTTTTTAACCTTATAAGATTAGGGGAAATGAAAATTAACCTTTTAACATATCCTAGAAAAATAATAACAAATATGTCACAATATTTGTTTTAAATTTTTTTAATGTTTTAATAATATTCTATATCATACAGATCATCGGATTTGAACCTTAAGGTTCAAAATTTGGTGAACCTAATTTTTTTGGAAAATTTTGTTTCAGTTCATTAGGTTCAGGGTTAAGGGGCATAGAAACATCCTGGGTAAACGAGTTACGAAGCATAAAAATTCAAGTTCGTTCAGTTTGAGCTTCAAGGCCAAGAAACAAATACGAGAAGGAAAAAAATTGTGTAAAAATATGCTTTCCAAAATGAATCTATCATCTTGATCCCCAAATTGGCGATACAACAGATTCAAAGCGCCTTTGATGCGGTTTATCATTCATAGGACAATTTGTATGATGCATTTTAATGTCAATGTAATGTGGATTTCAATGGAAGTTCATTATGTTTGACGTCAATCAACACAGAAAAAACCCTAGGAGAGGAGGTTATAGGGAGAGAAAATTACAATTTAGAAATAAAATCTCATGAATCTGCGTTGGGGGGCTAAAAACACATCTGGGCCACACTAGACCTTAGCATGACTGGATTTTTGTCCACGAAGTTTTGAATCAGTGACATTTTCACCACGAGTGTCTTAACAAAGCACCTTGTCCCCATCTATTCTATGTTGTGTGGATTAAAACAATGTTAATGTTATAATACATGCTATTTGTAAAAAAATGCAACATATTTATGTAATAAGATGTAATATGGAGATTATGGATAACGATATTTATCATCACCATAAAATTTTAAGTCATTTATGTGGTCATATTTCTTTCTACTTAAGGCCAAATTTATTAAATATTGAAAAAATAAGAAGATAAATTAAGATTTAAATTGATGTCTTTATATTTTTTGAGTAAGTTCGTCATTGATGAGGCCACATCATGGCCATGTCCAAGAATAACACTTGAATAAGGTAGAGAATTGAACCAATAACTTAACATTTAAAAATTCCTTAACAACATACCCAATCACCATCTATTCAAAACCATATAAACAAATTAACATATAAATATAAATATAAATATATATATATATATATAATATATATATATATATATATATATAACATTAAAATATTTTAATTAATAATCATATATAATTACCCATCTTAATCAATATTATATAATATATAATTCATTTAATGTTTTTTTTTAATTAAAAACATATATGTTATGCATCCTACATATATTATATAATACGTTTACGTTTAAGTATGGTATTGAAATGACTTATTTAAGTAGGAAAATTAAATATTTTATTTTTCTTAAAACAATTACTTTTATTAATCATTCAAAATAACTAAATTTATAATATATATAATTCTCTACCTATATTTCTTTATCTCCTTCACTAAGTAGTTACTGGCCATAATCTTGATTCTAGTTTCAAGATGCAATTTACAAATGTTTATCATCGTCATAAAACTATTTAATTTATGTATTCATATTGCTTCATACTTAATTTCAAATTTATTAAGTATGAGAAAAATAAAACAAATTAAGATTTACGATGACGTATCCATTAATAATACAGATTTTTTCTTTTAAATTATAAACATGTATATTACACCTGTCATTTATACTATATTATTATTAATTTATTCATGTTTATACTATATTATTATTAATTTATTTATGTTTAAATATTATATTGAAATTATATATCATAAAAAATATATATTATCTTTCTATTAAAATATAAAATATATTTTGGGAGGCAGGAGGAGAAGTCATTTTTTGGCTTTGATAAAAAATAGTTTTACAATTTGCATGGGGTTTTGGAAAGGCAATAAATAATATAGCGAAGTAACTAGTCTTCTAAAAAGGTTTGGAGGTGGCGAGTGAACAAAGAATTACTTTAATCATTGTCTTTGGTGACTCTATGTTAGCTTTTCGCCAATTCACCAAAGTAAAGAAGTGTATTTGTTCTATGTCTCTGCCTCTGATTAAAAAAATCCAGGTCTCAATATCTCAATTTGAGAAGGTGGATTTCTTCCATATTTACAGAGATTTAAACTCGAAAGCTAATGAGCTAGCCAAAAAGGGAGCTAACATGACCCAAGTTATAATAGAAATAAACTCTAGATTGTCCCTCTCCAATCCCTTAAATGACTCTAATTTCTTTTAGCAATTGGACTGTCGGGGAGTGATCTTATTTATCCACTCCCCATGCTAAGATTATAACGAGTTTATTAAGACACTTGCTCTTGAATGCACTAGAGGAATGTCATGCCCATTGTTTTTGGTCGATTCCTCCCTTTTCTTAACTTCTCTATTACATGGATTTCTCTCGGTGGCACATTCCGACAAACATGTAGCATCAAACTTCGGCTTTGTCCCTCCACTATAGTCTTGTCTATTTAATTCCCTCTGGACCTAAGTTATGGCAATCTGCCTTGGCTATGGCATCTCCCTTTGCATGCATGATTATGGATTTAGTTCTCTTATCCTATGCTGGGTTCAAGTCATCTCCCTCCTGTCCTCCTGAGAATTTCTTAAATATTTGGATTCAATGGTCTCAGAATGGCTTGTGTCAATGATTGTGGTTCAATTATATATGGTTTTATAGATGTTCTTTGCTCCCAAATTCGCTCTTCTAGGTTCATAAAGTTAATGTTTGGAAATACTTCGTTCCAAGTTGTGGTTTTCTAGTTATTTCTTCCCTCCAACCTTTGGCTTGGTCTGGTGGGAAATTTCTTGCAAATATCTGGGTCTCAAGCTTCAAGAACAAAATTACTAGCTGCTCCGACCTCCAAGGTTCTATGATTGCTTCAGAGTTGATTGAAAAACTCTTGGATTCCACTCAAGCTTGGATTGCCTCAATTACTAACCTTGAAGACACGATTGAGTGTTAGCAGAGCTCATTCCAACTCTTTGTTGAAGCCAAGTTATTGGTGCACCACACTGATATGGATGATTCTTTGGACAAGATCAGTGAGGAAATTCGTCAACTTAGTGCTTAAGTGACGGTTTGGAGGTCTCAACATCTCAAGCTGAAAGTGATAGTTGATCGAAACGTTGTTGGTGCTCGCATGGATAGAAGGATATCTCGTTGTTTCAGAGACTTGGGAATCAACAATCGTGGCCCGTGGTGATTTCATTACCTCATGTGATGAGGCAACTTTTTTGGCTTGTAATCTATTCCATCTATCTTTGGTTTTGTAATATTGGTTTTTGTAAAAATTTAATCAATCATAGAAGAAGTAAACATTTTTTTTACTCTTTTAAAGACTTACCTTCTATATCAGATTCAAAATATAAGAATTCTAGTCACAATTCTAGTCTTTTATTAATATAAATATCTTCACCCGTTTCATTGAATATATATATATATAATTTTCATAAAACAATTACTTTTATTATATTAATTATCCCAAGAAAAAAACAAACCAAAATTCTCTACCTGTATCTCGTGGCTCCTCCATTAAGTAGTTGCCAGTCCTAATCTTGATCCTAGTTTCAATCTCACTAATTTTCTTATATGCCCACATTCTTGTGTGCTTTAACCCAATTGTGTAGCTCCTTGCAATCAATATGTGTTAATGAGTTCTTACTTTTATAATGATATCGTGGAATCTGTTCTTCTAGGTTGTGGAATGAGATTGTCTTCATCTTTTCTTATGAGGTCGTGGAATGAGATTGTCTTCATCTTTTAAGTGTATGTAATGTTTGTGAACTTTTGAAGCTGTACCCTTCAAATCCAAGAACAAAGTAAGCTAACATGGGCTTTATGCATGTTTTTTTGGTTGCGGGAGTTTTTAAAAACATAGTTTTGTTTTTTTTTTTTTTTTTTAACAAAATATATTAAGCTATATAAATGATAAATTTTTAATTAAATTAAATTTAAGTTATATATATATATATATATATATGAAAATATCATATATACACAAAGTGTGTATTCACTGTAATACCGTTTAGATTTTATAGTGGTATTTACGAAGTCAAAAATAGAAAAAGAGAAATAAGTATAATGTCTGCAATAGTACTATCATAAAACATTACTTTGATAACTGTGACATAAATAAATTGTGGGATACATACAAAAATATGTTGTAGAGAATCCAAGAACAGAAAAACAATGATGTATAAGTTCATAAATTAAACATGATCTATAAGAAGAATCTTGTCCATGTAAGGCATGTGGAAAAACTGGTTGTGCTTCACTCTAACAACTTTAGTCACCTGTCATAATCCTTGATACATATGCAAGCCCTCTGTAGAAAGTTTGTCAGCTTCCCCATTGCGTTCTCTATAAACATGCATGCATGTGAAGGAACTAAAAATATGCTTCAATCTTAATATATCCTCCAAAATATGAACAAGGGATATTTTCCAATGCAGTTGAGTCTCATTGACTCAATTCACCACCAACAAAGAGTCATCAAAGAGTTGAAGTTGTTCACACCCTTTTTCCTGAGAAAAAGCAATAAGGGATTTGCATGTTAATAACTCTTCCTAGTTATTTGTACCCCTACCGAAACCCATCTTGACATGAAAGGAATGATGCTTTGATAAGTGAAGAACAATGCCCCCCCCCCCCCCCCCCACCACAGAGGGAATGCTCCTCCCGAGAAACCTCGTTGAAATAACCCCAAGGGATGTTGACAGTCGGATTTTCACTTAGCACAGTTCTTCCACATGTTGGCCAGTGGTAGTGTGAAGAATAGTTAAACCCTCAACAACAATTTTTTTCACAGATGATGATTTTGTCATGAAATATTTCCTTATTCATGGCCAACTAATGCTCCAACATATAATGAGGGGAAGGGCTCTAAAATGTATGGTGGCCCTATTCTCAACTCGAGATTTCCATATCTCTTCAAATAAAATACCCTACCATTTTGCAATCCTAGCCTAGAAGTGTATTACAAGCTGACCAAACTTGTTTTGTGAAAGAGAAATGTACAAATAGGTGATCAATTGTCTCCTCATTACCTTTACATAAGGCACACCATATAGGACCAATCTTATGTCTTTGTTGCATTACAAACCATGTAGGAACTTTTTCTCAATGATACACCAAACTAGTAAACAAGACTTTGAAGGGTATTTCGACTTTTAGAGTACTCTCCACCACCAGAAAATCTCTGCAATTTGTGCACTAACATTTAAGTGAATATAACCCAACTTTGGGGTATATATGCCATGCAAAGAAAGTGTCGAGATAAGCTCATCCTTTTTGTCATTTAATCTAATGTGGGATTAATCAAAGCATCCAAGTATCTAGACCATTCCTCCCTAAAAACCTCTTGAAGATTTAAGTTTGTAGCTAAAAACCATCCTTGATGCCAAAGGGTCGTATGAACTAAATTATTAATATGAGAAATTTTGGAATATCCTTGATCTCTCAAAGTACCAATGAGAGATTCTGATAGTCTATGTCTATCACCACTCCCTGACCAAGGATTCGAGCCCAATCTAACCTTGTTTCCATTCTTGAACTTCCATGCCAAACTTGAAGCAATCAGACCAAACGAATTTAGAACAACCCTCCATACCACTGAAGTATTCCTTCTCAATTTTTCCTGAAGCCGCACCTAGTTTTCTAGGGAATATGGAGCAATATATTTTTGGTAGACAACCATTGTCCAAAGGCTATGAGTAGAGAGAAGCCTTCACCTGCATTTGTTGTTAGAGCTTTAGAGAACATAAAAATATTTTTAACCCCCACCTAGCTAACAACTTTGGAACAACAAGGCAATTCCACTTAACCCAGGGATGGACAAAAGGATCTTAGGACCCTTCCCACAAAAACTTGAAACAGATCCTCCCAACTTTCTCCAAAGCACTCGTTGGAATCAAGGCCAAATACATCCAGTAAACTGAATTGGTGTCTAGAATGGATTTTACTAAGACCAACTTGCCAGCTCTAGATAGCCACTTGAAACTCCAACAAGTGAGTTCCTTCTCTAACTTAACTATCAACCACATCCAATCTTCTTTTTTCTAACATATTGGTTATATGTGTGTGTGTGTTTATGTGTGTTAAATTTATAATAAGTATATTGTTGTTTTTAGGGAGAAATTTGATTGGTGAATTCTTTGTGAATTTTAAGGTTTGAAGTCTAAATCCTTCTTGATTTACTATGTAGGTTGTCCGTGGGGGTGCATATGAGTTCACTTAGAGGTTATACTGGTAGTGGTTGTAATTAAACCCATGTTAGATGATTATGAGCTTATGGGTTTACCTATATGTTATAGTGGTACTAGGTATTGGAATTGGCCCCGTGTCACACGAGTATGAGCCTAGCCTAGTTGCGGTTTCTTCTAGTTTCATTTTTTTGGTGAAGCCAATATCTTTGCGTTGCCTGAGAACAAGGAGTACATATTAAGTCATAGAATTCTGGCCTAGTCTATCCCTAGGAAGACCAGACCGAACCTAAAATTTCAGTCTTTTTAGAAGAGTAAAAGAGAAGTGTTTACATGTAGATTCAAAAACCAAAATCTAGAGGCGCGACCACATGGGCCCTAAGAGATACGAACTGAAATCATGGAGGAATAAGGTGTTGTTGCTGTGACAAACACCCTCCAAATTTTTTGCCTATGTTGATTTTGGAGCCTACGCTAACTATCGTTTCAATCGCCCTTGCATCATCACGTGGTTTGATTTGTAATTTTTATGGTTTCTCCTAATGTCGTATCCTCCTAAGTCAAGGCTTCTCAAGTGTCGCCACTTAACCATTATAAGCATTTGAGTTAATAAGTTATGGTTAGGTGAACTCATGATCTTTTTTACACTTAGAAACTTTCCTTATAGCCATGCATACACTCAAAAAGCACACAAAAGTAGAAAAAAGCAAGAAAAATCACGATCACAAAAGCAAAAAGCACACTTAAATATGATGAAGGCTTGCACTTAAACAAAGCACACTTCTTTGGGCCAAAGGAATGAACCCTACTTGGGCACACTCCTTCAGGTTGAGCAAGTGCACCCTACCTGGGTGCACTCCTTGATGACGAAGACTTGTGCCCTATCTAGTTGCATGGACGATCCAACTTGTTCCATGAGGGCACACTCATAGAAAATAGGAACCGCATTAACTTCTTAACTAATCCTTTCATTTGAAGACGAGTGGAACTCATGCATGAGTTAGTTTTGCATGTTGATCTCTTTAAATAAACTCAGCTAATCATTCCTTCATCATCATTTCATCTAAGTGCACAACTAGAAAATCAGCAGGCCTTCATCAACAAGTGTAGCAAGTAAGTCTTCATGCTCAAATCTTTACTGCTTTTCATTATTTGACTGTCAAATCTTGCTTTGTTTGCTATCGATTCCTTGTTTTGCAGTTTGTTTGCTGAAATTTTAACTGGATCTTCATCTTGCAAGTGTTCATTTACTATCGCATGTAAGAAACCTTTCACCTTCCTGAAACTTTTCATCTTCCACCATGCATGTGAAAACAACTTATATAGCCTTGCAGATCATTCCTCCCTTATCTTAGCATTGAATTTTGCTTTTTGTACTTGCTTCTGGGCTCTTTTTAGGCAGACCACACTCACTGAGCTTGAAGCTCCTTCAATCTCGAAAATGGTGGTTTGTTCAACCCAATTTTCTTCCTAGGTGCATGGACGCATCAAGAAGGCCCAAAGCTTTTCCCTTCATCCCTTTGGAGTGATACAGTGCACTCTCTTTTCCTTAGGACACATGGTCGCATCACGAAGGCATGAAGCCTCATCATTCAAACCTTCAACATGCGACAATGCACCCTCCTTTTTATTGAGCACATAGGCGTACTTTGAAGACCCGAAGCTCCCTTTTCCTCATCCTTCATCATTTCAAAGTACGACAGTGCACCCTCATTGTCTCCCAGGGTGTATGGGTGCATAGAGAAGACCTTAAGCCACCTTTTCTCATTGCTTCAACTTTTTAGGGTGCTACAGTGCACCCTAGTTGATTTTTGCCTCTTTCTTGAGTGCATTAGCATACTACGAAGCCCCGAATGGCCATGCATGTCTCTTCGTGCTTTGAGAATGTGCCCTCCTAGTTTGCATGTGTACTTTTTCTTGCATGCAAGTTATTTTTTGTTGTTGTTCATAGTTTTTCATGCTCTATCATTCATGGTGACTCTTTGAACGTGATTTACAAATATTGCTACATAGTTAGTTATTTTAAGTTGATCTTGTCGCTATGAGTGTGATTCCACAAACAAGTGTGTGTGCTACAAGTGTTACCATTGTGTTGTCATCTGTTGGAGACTTGTTGTCGCACAAAGTATCATCTAAGGAACTCTCAGGAGAAAGCGCTGATGAGCCGCTTGAGGTTGCAAAGTCCAATATCCCTATATATGCGAATACTCAATGTTTTATTAACAAGACGATAGAGGTTACATGGAGCAAGATCTACAACACGTTCATGCAAGAGACATTTCCTGAGGACTTAGAAGATGTGCATGCATATATATAAATTAAGAAGTCTAGGATACACAGGATCACGTGCAGATTTGCACTCATGCCATGTGTTGAAACTATTAAATAGATAATTACACATATGGATGGTTCACACCTTATGCTATGCAGTGAAAGTGGCAAACACCTCACCACCTATTATGGTGAAGATATGCAGACATATTATAAGATGTTCAATCCAAATGAATATGCAAACGATGTCTTTTACAAAATATGGGATAACCTCAACATGACTGATTTTATTAAGCAATAGTGTTGAGAACCTGCCAAGTTTCACCATCGCCCAACAACAGTTTATTCGACAAAGATCTTGAGAGACGTATATCAGTTATTGATAGCTATATATTGTTGGATGTTTGGGTGCAAGAACGCTAAGGTATTCCAAGAGAATTGGATATATATGCTTAATCTGGTGGTGAAACGTGGATAATATTTTAATTGGGCGAATATATTATCATTTGAGTTGCAGTGACAGGTGGGGCAGGTCAAATCATCTTTGCAAGCAAATCAAGCTCCATAATTTTACATGTTTGCATATCTCTTGGATGGTATTTGTGCACGATATGCATTCCCGAAGCTGTATTGGAATTGGACTCCTAAAGATAAGTTCTTAGTTTATGTCCATTGGAGGGTGTTATCAAAAGGAAGCCTCAGAGGTGTGTATGACAGATTGACAAAACACTTATTTTCAATATTCTTTCACCCTATATTCAAGACCGATCTACCATGCATGAAAAATAAAGTGAACGAGTCTCTTCAAGATATTGCAAACTGGTTTGCAGCTCACAAGGGAACTTACATCAGATACTTTGGATGTCAAATAATCCCTCATCTTATGCCGCAGTATGTGAAAAATAAGGTGGTCATGTAGGAGGTGGAAAATCAGCTAGACAAGGGTCTGTCAAGAACCTTTCGTAGGAGGAAGAAAGCCCCTTGGCCCATATTTCCATTAAGGATCGAATTATATGAATTAAAGAATCAGAAGACATTGGTAGCTGAAACAGAAGAGATGAACCTCCTACACTTCCCCACCAAATATTTCCATTCATATGATCCTAGGTGAATTGTTAGGCAATATTGTGAAAGGATCGAGCATAATACAAGGTATTCATCAATATGTTGACCAAAGGATGAAAAGATAAAGAACTGGTATAATTCCAGAATGAAAACACATATAGTCATGAATATAAATTCACCTCACAAACCTCCGTCTCGGGACTTGTAGGAGTAGGAACAAGAGGAGGAGGAAGAAACAACGTCTCAAGTAAAGAAGTTAGCTCCCAAGAAAATGATCAGGTACTCATTAGGTGAGAGCAATAGAAAATGGAAATTCGATCCTTTAAATACATGACCTACACAAACATATTTATAAAGGAGAGAAGGAGAAGAAGAGGAGAGAAGGAAGCAAGATGATGTCCTTAAGAAGTAATAGGTAGAAGAAGAAGAGAGGACATAGATAGAGGAAGCACAGCAAAGGAAGTCTCAAGAGGAGGAAGAAACACAGAGGTTGGAAGAAGAATAATTGACTCATGAACTGGAGGAGGAGAAGTATGAAGAAGAAGACACCATCCAACCCATGGATGATGAAGTAGTACTCCAAGTGAACAACCACTCATAGGGGACATCTTCCATTCAGAGAGATGGGGATTACACCTCCACCAGTAGACAAAGTCACAAATGTTTGCAACACAACATTTGAATAGCTAAAGAATAGGATCATGAATCAAAGGCATAGGTACTTTCCCAATGATCCTCAAAACCCAGTCTCAGTAGCGATAAAAAATGTGATCACCGCCAACACTAGAAGAAATCTGAGGGCAGTTAGGGAAGTAAATGTTGCATTCACTACAGCGACACATGATAACTTAGAGTATTTGTTAAATGAGAATGTTAAGATGAGAAGAGAAATTATTGCGACAAAGCAATGGGTAGAGCATATTACAACAAAGAACCATTGGTTGTCATCATAGAACTTCATTTCTGCAGAGTGGCAGTCAACAATGGTAAAATAGCTAGGACCAATGGAGGATACCATGGCACGATTATATGATGAGATGATATTTATACAAAAGGTCATGGAACCTATCATTGACATTTAGAAGAATGCACAAGAAGTAATGAAACTCCTGAAGATAACAACCAAAGAAATTGACCATATGCAGGAGTGGACTGCCAAATATCCATATGCTCCACAACACTTGGAAAGGAAGGAAAAGATCATCACAGAGGTTGACAAAGTGAAGTTGAGACTCCCCCTACATAACAACTTGCATCTTGGATCCCAGTCAGTGAACACTATGACTGCTTACAACCAACTGCATAATGGGTTTGAGTCTCTTACACAGAAGCACAGGATGCTCCTCGTCAAATCTCTTAAAGAAATCAAGGGTAGGGAGGTCATCTTTCAGGAGATCAAAGATTACATTGAACAAATCAAGCAGGTAACGAAACAAGAAGGCTTGGAAGTGACCAACGATGTTATTCAGTAGTATGCCTTTGCACTAATCAAAGCACACATGAAGCTTTCATGGTTATGTAATAACGTCCAGTCGAGCTCCAAGAACATATTATCGGAGGCATAGCAGGCGAGGGCATGCTACAAAGGATACTTTCTAGACCAAATCGAAACCATCGTAAAGGATTTCCGAGCATGGAAAACTTATATCACAAATGAACTACATGAAGAAGCAATGATCTATCCATTTTATGAGTTTTTTCTTTTAGCAGTTTTGTCTTATTAAGCTATTGTCTCATGTGTAAATCATCTTATGTAATAAATGTTATGTAATGAAGTCCAAGGGACACAAGTGGAATATGAATGGCCACACATTGGAATGTAATGAGTCATATTAGAATATGAATAGTAATAGAATTCAAAGAGTCATGAGAAGCTCAAGAGTCATTGTATTTTTTATAAATAGTTCCTCATAACTCAAACAAAGGGGCTTTTGGAGACCAAGATTTTGTCAGGATTTTGGAGGCCTAGCCTTGGTTTCTCTTGTACTACATATGAGATAGATTATTCTTTGGAGAAGCAAGTTGTGGCTTCATCTTCCACTATTGGATACAATGTGTCACTCATGTAACAATGTTCTTGGGATATTACACCTATGATTAGAAGCTCAATGAGTCGACATTCAATGATATGTGTATCATGTATATAGTTGGACTATTCTAGTTATGTGTACAGTATATGTTTCTTTATTTACATGCTAAGTCAATAAACTATTTGATTAGACTGCGCGCAGCTCTATGGGCTTGACCTAGCCGGCGTGCCCCCCTTCCTGAGCTGCCTCCTGCGGCCTCCCCGCCTGACAGCCCCCTGCTGCTGGGCTCGACCGTCCCTGCCCCATCCTTCCTGAGCTCCAGCCCGCTTCAGCCTGATCGAAGCTACTCCTTGATGCACGACTGCCTGACTTGAGCAGCTGCGCCTACCCATGGTGCCCTCAGGGGGCCCGGACCCTTTGGACCCCCCTCTGCCCCCACCCCTGGAAGTGACAGCATTCAAAGCAATGATTGCTTCGAGCTGTAAGAGATCACCCTCTTCCAATCAGCAGAAGTTCATCAAGAAGATGGATTCCATCCCTACGATAGCCCTTCCTAAAGAAGAAACCTGCAAAGCAGCTTTGAACCTCGCTGAGAGAGGCCTCATAGGCCAGTTCATGGGCCTCTGGCCATCGCCCAAGTCGGTAGAGGACTGGACACAAAGGAAATGGAAGCCGTTAATCAAAGAAGGTATAAAAAGCTACTTCGTAGGCAAAGGATTTTTCATCTTTGTATTTGAAAGTGCAGAGGATAGAAGCTTAATCTTCAGAAACGGACCTTATTTTATGGGCCCCCAAGGTCTATACTTAAACAAATGGTCGCCAGACTTCGACCCAACCCAGGATGTCCCATCAGTTGTATCGGTGTAGGTGTGGCTCCCTCATCTCCCCCTAAACTGCTAGAACAAGAAGTCACTCTAGATCATTGGCAATGGATTAGGGAAATACATAGATCAGACGGTAAGAAAAGATCAATATTCATGTGCACGCATCTGTGTCGAAGTCGACCTGGAAGAGGGCTTGCCGGAAGCCATAAAACTTACAGTCGCAGGTTGGACGCATGTCCAAGAGCTGGACTATGAACAACTGCCATTTAAATGCAGACACTGCCACGGCTATGGGCACTTCGCCAAACACTGCAAGAAGAAGGTGGAAGAACAGCTAGACAAACAGAATGGCGAGCAATGGACTCAAGTACAAAAAACCACTAATCAGAAGAAAGGCAACGGGAAAGGCTCTCAGAAAGAGACTCCAAGTAGCTCCAATCCCACTCAAGAAAAGATCTCAAATGTTAAAGAAAAGAGGCAGAGCAAGTCAGTCACAGCAGCCCCGGAAAATGTGGACCAGACCGATCCTCCCATCAACAACACAGAAGATGTAGAAATTGCTCATGTGGAAGCCCTCCAAGGAAGCCCCTCCAACCCTTCATACGCAAAAGTAGCAAGGAAAAAACCAACTGAAAGCCCCGACTCCTCGGAGGAGGAAACCCTCGAGCAACCCACAAGAAAAGTTGGAAGGAAATCTCATAGAGAAGCAAGGGAAGAGGAGGTGGAAAGGCTCAAAACTCAAGGGAGCTAGCTTACAATAGAGATGTCAATCGGGAGAAACTCCAGGAACAGGCCCCCAAAGGGGGGATCCCACCCCACCCTGGTAAATAATGCACCTCATCTCTTGGAACTGCAGAGGTCTGGGAAACCCCTCGAAAGTAGAAGCGGTTAAGGATCTCCTTAAAATATAACCCTCAGACATTCTAATGCTCCAAGAGACTAAGATAGAGGGGAAAGCCCTACTAGACATCAGCAAGAAGAAATGGAAGAAAAGTACAGGAAAATCAGTCACCGCAAGAGGCTCATCTAGAGGGTTGGCAACACTCTGGACAGAAGATCTTTTCCAGCTGAACAAATACCATGAGACCCAACACTGGATCTACACGGAACTTACGCATTGCACAAGTAAGTTAACCATCTCCCTTTTCAACCTTTATGTACCTGTTCTGTATTCTGAAAAGAGAGACTGTTGGAAATCTCTCACTGAATTCCTTGAGCAACACTCCCCTAGCAACATCATTCTTGTCGGGGATCTAAATATAGTTTTAAAAGCAAAAGAAAAAAGGGGAGGAGCTAATAACAGAGAACCCATGCTCCCCATGGTGGAAGACCTCATCCAGCAGTGGGATCTTCTCGATTTCACTCCGGTCAAAGGGTCCTTCACATGGTCCAACAACCGAGTGGGTGAGGACCATACCTCTGCTCGACTGGACTATTTTTTAGCCCAAGGTACACTGATGATGAATAAGAAGATAATCACCACCAAAATATTGCCCAAACTGACCTCAAATCATAAGCCAATCCAGTTTATTCTGGAAGATGAAGAAGATCTCGGCCCAATCCCCTTTCGATTCAACTCTCTTTGGATAGAAAGGGAAGGCTTCATAGACACAATGAAAACTACATGGGCAAAACCAGTCACAGGATCCTCCAGTTACGTGTGGGAACAAAAGCTCAAAGCCACAAAGCAAGCCCTGAAGGATTGGATAAAGAAACCGGTTCCAAATCCAACCAGCCAAAGAAAAGAAACTGTACAGTCCCTTGAGGCCCTACAAGCAGAAATGGAAAGAGGAGAAATCACCCCAACGCTCCTTGACAAAGAAGTTAAAACTCAATGCTCAACATATCGATCTCTCTGGATGGAGGAAGAGTATTGGCGAACTAAGTCTCGAAGTCTGTGGCTAAAATCTGGTGACCAGAACACCACATTCTTCCATCGCCAATATCGAGCAAGACTCTCCAGAAACCATATTTCTGAAATAACAACCTCAGAGGGGCAGATCTACAAAGGGTTCAGTCAGATAAAAGAAGCAGCCGTTGAACATTGCAAACAGCTCTACACCGCAGATAACCATGTCAATGAGGAGGAAACTGCTGACCTCCTCTCCAACATCCCTCATCTGGTCAGTCCTAAAGACAATTCCGTTCTCATCAACCCCATCACTGAAGAAGAAGTCAGCAAAGTCATTTGGTCTATGGATCTGGACAAGGCCCCTGGGCTGACGGATTCACCATTCACTTTTACAAGACCTGCTGGGACATCATCAAAACTGATCTGCTAAAGATGGTAAAAGGTTTCATGGGAAAAGCCAAGGTAGGGGGAGGAACCAACTCCACTTACCTCGCCCTCATCCCAAAAGAAACCAACCCAGAAACATTCTCCAGATTCAGGCCAATATCGCTTTGTAATGCCTCATACAAAATTCTGGCAAAGTTGCTAGCTAACAGGATCAAGCCACTGCTCAACAGGCTGATATCTAGCAATCAAGGTGGCTTTGTAGAAGGTAGGCACATCTTAGATAATGTTATCCACTCAAGCAATCAACGCAAAGAAAAAGGCATGCTGATAAAACTTGATATGGCCAATGCCTTTGACCGTGTCAACCGCTCCTTCCTCTACAAAGTCCTCCTCTCCTTTGGCTTTTCCCCCCATTTTGTCAATCTTATCACTGCCTGCACCCACAACCCCTAGATAGCCCCTCTTGTAAATGGCCGACCCTCCTCCTTCTTTCAATCCCAGAGTGGCCTCAGGCAAGGATGCCCGCTCTCCCCTTTCCTTTACATCTTGATGGCGGACTCCCTCAGTAGAAAGCTAGCTGCCAAAAAAGCCTCAGGCTCCCTCCCTGGCCTCAAACCCTCCTCATTCTCCCCAGCTCAGAACCATGCTTTCTTCGCGGACGACTCCCTCCTCCTAGGAGGTGCCTCAGCCAGAATAGCCCAAGCCTTTGATTCTGTTCTCAATAGCTATTGCAGGGTCTCGGGAGCCTCTATCAACAAGAAAAAAAGTGAAGTCTATGGCTGGAACATTGGGCAGCAGGAGCTCACAAGTATCTCCAATCTGATAGGCTTTAAAGGACATGCTAAATGAGAAAAGATCAAATACCTTGGCCTCCCCATCACAAACGGCTTCAACAAGAGGTCGTTGTGGTCTGAAATCATCAGCAAAATAAAAATAAAAATTACAGGTCAGGGAGGACATTGGCTTACAAAAGCAGGCAAACTCATTCTGATCAAGACTGTCCTTTCGGCGCTCCCTATCTACCAGGCAGCCTTCCTTCTCGCCCGCAAAATCATAACAGATCAAATCTCTAAAATTCTCAGGGAATTCCTTTGGAAGGGGGGGAAAGGAAATCAAAACAACTTTCATTTAGTGAAATGGGATGTGGTCAAGCATCCAATCTCTGAAGGAGGCCTTCAGATTCGTGATCCAACATTAGCCAACCTGGCGTTGGGAGGCAAGATCATTTGGAAACTCTTCAAAGAGCCCAAACACCCTGTCAGCGACATGCTAAAAACAAAATATGTGCATAACGTCCAGCTCAGAAATATCCAGTCAGCGCATTCAAATCACTGCTCCCAGGTATGGAAACTATGCAATAAAACATTGAGTTTCTACATGCGCAACGCGTACAGGATCCCAGGAAGCGGTAAACACATAAATCTGTGGCAAGATAGAATTATGAATCATGATCCCCTCGCGGAAATATACAAAATAGCAGAATCAAAATGTTGGCTTGAACGCGCAGGTATAAAAAGCCTCTACGATATGTCAAACTGAGATTGCCATGATAACTGGTAAAGCTGGGATTTTTTTGGAATTCCAGAGCGACTATATCAGCAGAAGAGCGCCCTAGAAGATCTGTTAGAAGAAGCTTCCCCAGTGAACAGAAAGATGAAGGATAGCTGGGGATGGGGGCGTTCTGGAATTTACACAACAGCCGCAGCCTATAATGCCCTTCAACCAAACAGGAACAGTAGTAAATCACCAGAATTCTGGAAGAAAGTTTGGGAACTGCTAGCGCTACCCAAAGTAAACTTTTTCTTCTGGACGCTGGTCCACAACAAGTTGCTAACTGGAGATAATTTGATGAAGAAAAGCATAGCAGGGCCGCATAGATGCGAGCTATGTAGAAGGAGCTCAAAAACAGCCAGACATCTCTTTATGGAATGCAAGTTTGCCAAAGAAGTATGGGGTCTCATTCTACAAGAGTTACAAATCCCAGCCCCCTCATATAATTTTGTTGCTGATCTATTCGACTCATGGAATCAAAGCTACCCCAGCAAAATTCCCAGCAAGTCCATCTGGAGAAAAGTTTGGAATGCTATCCCCAAGTTTGTATGCTGGCAAATTTGGTTGACCCGGAATGACTTGATATTCAATGACAAGCTGCAAACTCCTTTTGTGGCAGCGACAAAGGCCAAATCCCTTCTCCTTGAAGCAGTCCAACGGCAACATTCTCTAGAAGACTCCTTGCTCCTCCCTGAAGAAGAGAGGTGGCTAGGCCCCCTCTCCTCTCATCCTCGAAAGCAGTTAATATCCCCTCATTCAGCGAACTTGGATTGGTGCAAAAGGGACTCCGAAGCCAACTTCCATGAATGGCGGCGTCAACAAAAAACAACCACGATTTTCTTTGACAGAGCCTCCAAAGGCAATCCCGGGACAGCAAGAGCCAGAGGGGTCATCTATGCCCCGGATGGCACAAAAAGGGACAGCTTTTGCTGGGGCATCGGGCAGAAAACCAACAATCAGGCAGAGATTCAAGGTCTCCTTATAGCTTGTCAAATAGCTAGAGACAGAGGTGACAAAGAATTCCAAGCATTTGGAGACTCAGAGATCTTAATAAAAAATTTAAACACAGGCAAACTGTTTAACAATGCATGTCTCAACAAATCTCTAAACAGATTAAAGAGTGTCCTGCTTGACTTTGACTCCTACAAATTCCTCCATATTCTCAGAAGCCTGAACAGTGAAGCAGACCTGATGGCAAACAAAGGCTGCATGCTGGGGAAAGGACAACTCCACATAAATGGCGAAAGCTCTTATCATCCCTGTAATCCATGAGGATCCTGAATATAGTATCAACATAAGAAATAGAAATGGAAGTAATGTAATGATGGCCGCCATGGCGTGAGTCCAATCTACTCCTCATATTAATAAAACATACCCGTTTCAGAGTCCAATCTACTCCTCATATTAATAAAACATACCCGTTTCAGTGAAAAAAAAAAGTCAATAAACTATTTCGTTGGTTGGTTATGGATGCTATTGAATGAATGATGTTATGCTTTAACAATTGTTGTTTAGTATCTGGAATAATCTACAGGTACACAACAAGTCTTTCTCTTTACCACGGGTCCCCATTTAGGATAGTTGTTGGGCCTCCAACTGGTCATGGTTTTGTTGATGAAACCATCCATTTTCGCATCATTCTATTCGCCCATTGTCATCATTTGTAACAACATTTCTTCATAAAAGCACCAAATTCCCACATACATGGTTTATTATTATTATTTCCATTATTTTTAATGAATTAAGAATAATTTTGCATGGTTTTACTAATGACAATTTAGCAAGTGCAAGTTGCTACAGTTTTGTCAAGTTTTTGTAGCTATCTCCATGGTTGAGGTAGTAGCACCACTCTAGAAGTAAATCTTACACTTGGACTTGGTTTCTAGAAGCTCCAATATGGATTTGTATTGGTCACAAATTCTACCCAGCTCGCACGTGTGGACCTCCAGAATCAAATCAAGGGAAAAGCGCAGCAGTTTTGACCAATCAAATTCAAACACATTTTTTAAGCAAATGAAAGAAAACAAAAACATTGGTTTTGTTCAAAATGGGCCCAATTAGGTTGTTCTATGAAGTTTTCTCAAATTCGTTACCATTTGAGAGATTTTTGAAGTTCTTTGGAGCCTTATTCTCCAGATTACATGGATATACGGTTTTTCATTTTTCATTTAATGCACAGTCAACAAAAAGGCCTGAACAAGTTGTTCTTTAGAAAATTCATGGCATAGAGATATGTTTGATTAGATCTGAGCTGATCTTTGATCCAATAATCCATGAAATTTGATTTGATTTGATCTCATGACCAAAACTCAAGCAAGAAAATTATGATTTTGTTAATTGTCTCAAAATTCTATTAATTGCAGTCTCTTTGATGAGAGGAGGGATGATTAGAGATCTCAAGGATGATCGTAATTTGTAATTGTTGCTGCTTATTGAAGGAGAAGAACTCTATTTTTTTCATTGAATGTAATTTTTTTTAATATGGCACAACTCTGAATGAAATTGGTGATTTAAATATCTTCTCTTGATCTGAGTTTTCCACACCTTGTAGTCCTCAAGAAGGCCCCCTGGAGATTTGTGAGAATAGTATAGATGTTTTCCATTTCTTTCATATTCTCATGAATGGCTTGTTTTACATAGATTAATTGTTTATGCTTATCATATATTAAGAACTCATGCTTTATATAGATTAAAGATTTATGCTTTCTTAGATTAAAATGTTCATGATTCCATAGATTAAAGTTTGTAAGTTTTAGAGAAAAATCTCCATGCTTTCATAGGATAAAATCTCATGTTTTCTTAGATAAAAAAAAAAAAAAAAAAAAAAAAAAAAAAAAAAAAAAAAAAAAAAAAAATAATATATATATATATATATATATATATATATATATATAATATATATATATTTTATATTTATTTATTTATTTTTTTTAACATTAATTTCCTTTCCAAAACTTAGTACTTTCATAGTTTATATAAGAATCTAATTTCCTTTTGAAGTTTCCCAATTCATTTCAGTTATGCAGAAATATTAAAATCTAATATACGAGCACGTACGATCTAGTGTACTTCGCAAGGTCACATACACGGATTGACATCTAAATGCAAGTAATTTAATAGTTAATTAAATTACCCAACATTTTGGTGCCATTTCTAGGGAAATATACATAGGTGTTAGCTTTCAATTGCATATCATTCTTAGTTGCATCCATTTAGTTGCATAAGACTAATTTCATTTTAGTACATCCTAGAAGTAGATTCATTTAAAAAAAAAACTCCAATTACCTACCAACCCCACTATGTCACGTGGTGTAGTAAGAGCCACATTATGAATTATTATTTTTGCAAGTAGAATAAGAGGTGAAAAAAAAGAGGTTGAAGAAATGGATGAAGATGATGACAATGAGGAACATCCTTTTGGATTTCCCATTCACGAAACTAATGTCAATGTTCATATGGAGAACATCCTCCATGTTTACTTCTAGCTTCAAAGGTATGAGATTAGAAGACTCATAAAACTTTCTTTTTGAATTTGAAATAATTTGTAGATCTTATGGCTACTCATTACACATTCAAAAATTGAATTTGTTTCCAGCTACATTGAAGGATAGAGCTCTTAAATGGTTCATGACTTTAGGAACAAATTATATAAGGACAAGGGATGATATGAAGAGTATTTTTGAAAAAATATAAAGATCATTGCATACACCATGACCTTAGAAATGAAGTCTTTAAGATGAACCAAAAAGAGGATGAAAGCCTAGAAGATTTAGTCGAGAGATTTACTTATAATATCAAAAGCTCTAAATTGAATAATTTAGGATCAGACACAGTAAAAATTCTCCTACTAAATGCTATAAGGGATTAATGGATTGATTTTCTAAATTTGGTGGGAAAAGGAGATGTCTCTCAATTGTCATTTCAAGAGATTTGTGCACTGTGCAAGAACATATCAAGAGGAAAATAAAAGTATGTATGATCCCCTGAAGATCCATTTATGGCAAGAGTAAGTAAATCAACATCAAGATTGGCAAGTCAAATTGAAGTTAACAATTTGGTAGACATTCTTGGTAATTTAAATGAACAAATTGATATGCTAAGAATGCAAAACAAGCAAAAAGTTGAGATTTTTGTTTCATTTATATTTTTCCCTAAATGTAGAAAGAACATGCTTTTCATGAATGTCCACATGATAACATTAAAATTTGTGAAATATGTGCAAGATCACATACTACTAAAGAATGTCCATCATTACTAGGGTTAAAGACAGTTTATCAAGGAGAAAATCAAACAATGGAACAATCTTGTTATATAGCTCGAAGAAGACCATAGCAGCCTCATCAACCTAGTATGATGCAAGATCTTATTTCACAATTTCAGGTTTATGCACAACAATTTCAAAGCAATTGGCAAACACCCTTTCCTTGGCAACCTTGGACATCTCAATCCCAACCTCAAAACAAACCTTGGAAACCTTGGTCATCTCAATCCCAATCTCAAAACCAATCTTGGCAAGGGCCTTACAGAGGAAATCCACCATATCCTCAATATTTTCCTCGTTATCCTCAATACCAATCTCAATGATATCCATACCATTCACCTCCACCACAACATCAGTTTCACCCTTAGTTGACCTCAATTCAACCTTTCCCATTACCATCCACACAAACACCCCAAAGATCCATTCCCACTCCACTACTTGCACAACCATTTCTAATTCCCAACAATAAAACACCTCAATCCACTTACAATTTTGAGGTATGGCAAAATGATTCTCTAGCTACCATTGAAGAACAACAACCATAAGAAGAAGATTCAGATAAGGTCCAAGAATCATGTATGTCTGTCGATAAAGAGCAGTTGTTGGAACCTAAGATTGAAAAGTTTCATGCATGCTTGTCACCATATTCTATGAATGGAGATCACATCTCTAAAGATTTGCATGGCATGATAACAAGAAGCCAAGGAAGACAGTATTTTGAATCTTGGTTCAATACAGTGATTGGATCCCAATATTCCATTCTTTAGTATCTTCTGACATCATCCCAATCAAGGCAAATGGTCTCTCATATACTGGTACATATCAAAGAGTATATTTCAAACCTGGATATGAGTTTATCTATCACATTGTTACACACATCGTTCCATTGGAAGTATTCATATACTTGAACGAGATTTCTTTTTCAAGTAGCGTATGACATATAAAAACTAAAAAATAAAAAACTAAAGAGAAAAATAAGTCCTATTGTGAAAACCGGCTTCCTAGCGCAATTGGGCATGAGCTTTGTTTGAAAAGCAGGCAATTGGAAATCAACGTTCACAATAAGTTCTGCAATTTTATGATGGTTTCAATCTTTTATTATGGTTCTTCAAACCATTTTTGGTTCTATGCTCAAGTTGGCTGATGTGGGATTCCTTAAGGTCCACCTTCCAACAGATCGTGTCCCATTGAACTCAACACCTTATATGGGATCAAGATCAGAGATTATTTGGAGTTCCTTGGAACTTGCATACATCAATGGCAATCCTCCTCGTTGACAACAATGGGAATTGTTACACAAAAATATCGTCACCTTGATTATTTGCAGTCGGTATGGGTCTATCACCACCTATACCAGCCTCCTAAGCAAGTCTCAGACCTCAGCTCTTCAAAACAAGATTTGGAAATGAGAGAAAGACATCAAAAAGCAATGTAACTCTGGTTCAACACTTTCTCTCACTTTTGCCTGCGGGCCCACACCTTTTGTTCAGAATACCTGCATACTTATACGCTCTGTATGTAAAGGGGAGGGTGCGTACCCCTGTGAAAGTCAAAAGGCGCAATTTTTATCTTAAAAAACTCACTTTGGGTTAATTCTAGATTTTTCTAGAAGGAATTTTGACGTGGATTGTTCGCTCCAAAGTGGTTCATGCATCCCAAAAGAGAAGGAGCTAATCCCTTGTTAGGAGGAGCTATCCCTTTGAAGGAGGATTCTATCCCTTTGAAGGAGGACCTAGTAACTTCCCTCCATTGCACTATAAATTGAGGCATTGGGTTAGTGGCTAGAGAGGTGAGAAGCTGAACTTTTGAGGGTAAATGCTAGTGAAATCAAGACTTCATATTTGAGCTTAAGAGGAGAGATCACAAACCTTTTTGGCTTCATTGGGGAGTGAGTGAAGCTTGTCAAAGTAGAGGAGACTTCTTGTTGGACCCTGGGAGGAGCTTGTACAGCGTCAAAGCAAAGGTTGTAAAGTTCTTCTTCTTTTGAATTAATACAATCAGGCTCATTTTTCTCAACAAGTATCTCATGTTATTTGTTTCATGGACTCCTTGACTTTCATGTTAAATATGTTTTATAATACTGGTTATTCAGGTTCTATTTAATCATTTGCCTTGTTTGTGTTTGCA